>JACXGM010020854.1:0-17574 GCA_016801145.1 Umbra pygmaea | reverse complement strand
TCTGTCTGTCTGTCTGTCTGTCTGTCTGTCTGTCTGTCTGTCTGTCTGTCTGTGTGTGTGTGGGATGTCAGCAGTGAGGGCTTTTAGTAGCAGACCTTCATAGCACTGCAGATGTCTCTTAAGTGTGTGTGCTAGTGTGCTTTGGCAGGGCGTCGTGCTGCTCCGGGCCACATCAACACACGCTTCACTGCCGGTGTGTTTGCTTCTTCATGAGTGTGTGTATGTGTATCTCCATATGTGTATTTCTGTGTGTATGCACTATGCATGCGTGTGTGTTCGTGTGCACCCGCTCTTCAGTGGCCCGTGAGGACGCCTCATACAATATTCAGGGCCTGGCGAGAGGCTCTGCGCGCCAGTATGTCCCTGCCTGAATCCGTGAGGGGTTTCCCCTCATGCATCTCCAGCTCCCACTGTACCCCAGACCCAGAGGCTGATCCAGAGCTGCTGCCGGTCCCCGGGCTCAGCGCTTCCTGCTAGCTTGTTTACAGTTTGATCCGTATTGTGTAGCAGGGGAGACGGGCAGAGCTGAGATGAATCGCTTGGCTCTGGTGATTTGAGAAGAGAGAGAGAGGAGGGGAGGAGCAGAGGCACAAAATGTCTCCATTTGCCGCTCTGCCTCCCTGCGTCTCTCCAAGCAAGTGCTTTTGTGTATGAATTATGGAGTTGGATGCAGTCACGCACGCACACACACATTTATACACACGTTATGCTCACTATACAGGGCAACACATGCACAGACCCAGTCTGTAAAAGACACACATAAATAAACTGTCCCAATGCACAAAAGTGCTGATAGCAACACTGAAACGCAATTAGGAATTGGAACACTGTTATGGGCCCGAACAGGCTTAAAATGGGATCAAAGTTCTACCAGTTCTACCAGTTTTGTGATAAGACTGTGTTAAACAATGCATTTCAATAATTGATCTGTACTGTGGGTTTGACAGTAGCTACCCAGAGAGTTTGGGAGGAAGGATTCCATACACGTTTAAATGAACATTCATTTCAGTCCTCACAGTTCTACACTGACTGAAAGGGTTTAAGTATAGATACTGTATCATATTGATGTTGTACACCCAGCTTTCTAAGAACATAAAATGTAGACATTTGTTCTGTAACCGTATATTTAAGAAGGTATTTAAACTTTCAATGGCAAATTTCGAGTGTTTGGTTGGCATTAATTCAGTTGTGCAATTTCTTAAATTTGCATACTCTTACTTTTCAAATGAGGAAATGCATCACTACTGCCATTTGTTCCAGTTGGACTGGTTGCATTTCTCCTGACCAAAATGGCTGCTGTTTAGTCCCATTCTGAAACCTAGAAGGATTATGACTTGGCCTCTAGTAATTTAATAGGACCTTAATGCAAGGAAATGCACGCACGCACGCACACACGCACAGTATTCTTAACACAGATATTCCATCCCTTTTAAATGGCAGGGAGGTGAAGCCTGCCCTCACACAGCCTCTCTGGATGCATGTGCTGTTTGTGTCGGCTGTCTGCCAGAACGTGTTAATAGGCTGGATTGCAGATCCCAATCAGAAGCAAGGGGAGAAGATGTATAAGACTAGGGAGGAGAAGTACTGGAGTGAGGGAGAGACCAGAGAAAGGGAGGGAGGATAAGGGAGGGATCCCCAGTGTCTTAAGCGGCTCGATGGGGAGGAGTTTGGCACTGCAGGGGCTTAGACGTTGTCATTTCCCCTCATTTCAGGTCATGTGAAGAGACCTTGTTAAAACTGAAAAAACAATGCCCAGGAGTAACTGATTCCAATCAAACCAGGTAATTGTCCTCCACTTTCCAATATCAAGGCCCCCGTTAACAAAGGGTTCAGGGTCGAAGGTGGCAAAGGAGCCATAAGGAGGTGGGTCAAAAACTGTTGCCCCGCCCCTCTGGATTAATCCTCTTTTGCCATGTCAAATGCGTTTTTGGGATGTCCCCTAAACAATGTCCTAATCTGGACTGGACCAGGTCATTGAGGGTTCCCTCTGTCATGACGTCCACACTGACATCACAGTCTGGGGTTCTGGGAGCCATTTAGGCTGCCTATGTGTTCTGGTTGTTGCTGTCAGGAAGGTTAAGGAAGCTCAATGGATTATTTAAGCAAACCAAAGCAGCATTCACATTCATCATGATAAAATAGGGTGTGAGTTTAAATGAAAATGTCAACACTGTATAGAGACTGTGCAACATAATGCCAGTTTCAGACAGACTAGTAAAAAAAGGATGTGATTTCTCTGATCCACATCAACACATGCTCTTCCTTATACACATAACTGCTGTACAGTCATCCCATGAGGACAAGCCAGTATCTGACAGCTGATGTCCGGCAGGTACCTTTGGTATCTAATGAGGGCACTACCTCTGTGCTGTGAGGAAGTCAGCTCCAGCCCCTCCTGAGATGATGTGAGGGAGATGGCCTCCATTAAGCACATGTATAAGTAAAGCAGCCAGTGCTGGGTTGTGGTGATAGTGGGAGATGTTCTTAAACGACCGCTCCAGACCACTAAGCAGCTCAAAATCGTTGTGCCGGTAATGTTTCTGACATGAGCCACTAAATACACCTTTTCAGCATGTTTGGTAATTCCCAACTTGGCCACCGTAAGTTTTCCAAAAACCTTTGGCTACGTCACCGCAACATTTTTGAAAATATGATATGTTCGTTTTGAAGTGAGTCGATTTTTGAATCGAGTCGATAGGAGAATAAAACAGAATAAATAAATATCAGGAAGTCAAATGAACACACCTAGATGTATTAAAAAAAATAGCAGTGAGACAACCGAAGGTTTTGGGAAACGTACGTTGGCCGAGTTGGGAATTACAGAACGCGCTGAGAAAAACCTGTCGGAAACATGACTGGCACAATGATTTGGAAGCATTTAGGGGTCTGGAGCGTTCCTTTGAGGGATGGACCACTGTCTACTGAGTGAGGAGCTACTGTGCTCTTTTACTGTCAGTAACGCTGCCTTGTTAGGACGTGGCAGGATGGTGGTGTAGTAAACAGAGGCGTTAGCCCTTTGGACGTCCCTGCAGGCTTCATGGCCCTGGCAGCAGGCAACAGGATGTGATGTCACAATCTGACGCTCTAGTAAAGGTCCCCAGTTCTTACTGCTCACCATGTTTTCCTCATCTATAGTGGTGAATTGAAAAAAATGGGGAGGAAAGATAGCTGGACAGGAAGTGGAGATGCAGGATGAGGGGACAGTGGGAGGACAGGACTTGGACAAAAGCAAAACATAGAGAAACTCTGACAATTAGTAAATACCGAATGCAGAAATGGATAGACCCAGACCGGGTGAAAGGTGTTGGAATGATATTGAGAGAGATTGAGAAAGAACCAGCACAGTCAAGCGACCTCCAGAGAACCAGAGAGAGCGAGGGGAGGGATGGAGCTGGTGAGTGTGCCAGTGGGGGAGGGGCCAGGGAGCTCAGCCTGTATGCTGCTCTGAAGGCCAGCCTTCCCCTGGCAACACCAGAGAGGCCCTGACTACAAACACTGAGCCACAGGGACAGGTGAACAGATGGAGCTGACTGAGAGACCAGCTGATCAGCTAACCAATCTCTCGCTCACTGCGTGTGTACATACGTATGTGCGTGCGTGTGTGTGTACCAATATGTAGGACTGTCAAGGCAGGTTGGTACGTTTCATTATTTTTTTCGTTGCCAGTTATTGACATGTCTTTATTCTTCTTGCCTTTTGTCACATGATGTCCTTGTCAGTTGGTGATTTGTAGGTCAGCAAAGACCATGTTTTCCATGAACAGTGCAGAATAAACAGCATGGTGCCACAACAGTGCCAGGAAGCATGTTTGAGTGTCATTTGAACAGTGCACTCATCTGGATTAATGTGCATGAACAGAGCAATTTGAGGACTTAGAAAAAGAAACAAATCCCTATGTGGGTGGAATGCATTTCATACTATGTGGAAAAGTATGGATGAAACATATACTGTTGTGGATATCATATTATGGATAATCGTACTGCATCACATTTAAAATCGGTTGGATATCTAATTGGGGTTTACAGCAGCTCTGAACCTGGATTCATCTATGTAGCTAATGACTCCATTGGCCGGCAGATAGTCTTTTTACCGCCTTTTATTCTCCCGGCCTTTCAGCTTGGCATTGAATTTCATGGCATTGAATCATCCTGCTCACTTAACAGAACAGGCATGGTCCCTAGTGGCTGTCGGACAGAACATGCACTTATCTATCAATCATGTCTCCATCAGACACCACTCACAGGACAGAGCCCACCATGTCTGCTGCTTAACCTGTGTGAAAACCCCTCCATCCCATAGGCAACAAAACTGAATAGGAAGAAGAAGCTGTAGAAGATTTTGTAACTCTCTAGGTTAGAATCCATTTTGCGACTGACTGGATCTGGTTAGCTGTTTGGTCCAGATCCCACTGGCAAAGCTACTTACAGTAAAGCTTGTTTTCAGAATCCTCTCAAAATAAGAGCCTTTCTACCGTCCGTTAGAGCTGGAATGACCTGACTCGATTTCTGTGGTGACCAGCATCATGAGGTGCTTCTGCCTCACTCTCTACTGCGCTCAGTGGCTTTTGTTAACATGACGCTTCGTGATCATTTCAAGTTTCTCTTGATTAGCACTAAGAAGGAGGTTCGTAACTGTCATATATCACAGGTTCTTTTTGACAAATCAGTCAAAGTAAGTCCTCCACCACATAAAGCCTTCTGTTTTAAATTTGTTGAGCATGTGGTAGAGCCCTTAAATGTGGTAGAGCTTGCTATTTGAATTGACAATAATAGACGTTCACCTTACTGGAAGCACAGATCCTTTGTCTCAGGGTTAGATGCTCTGCTATTTTGTGGCCCTTGTGGACGATGATTATTCTGATCATTTGGAGTTGGTGGCGTATGCTAACTGCTTGTGGTTAATGGGTGTAAATCGTGAGTAGAAATGAATTGTTTCCCTCTTCCTCCTCCCTCTACTTCTTCCTCCTCTAAACGATGTAGACGTTGCGAAAGAAAGGCTTTAACGGCTGCAACAGCCCCGAGCCGGACGGCGATGACTCCATCGACCAAAGCCCGCTAAACGACGACAAGTACCGCAAGAATGAGGACCTGGATATCCTGTTCAAACGCTACGGGGTGAGTACTGTTGTCCTTCATGTTTTCTAACCTCCCTCTCTCTCTCTTCTCTCTTTCCATTCTGGGAATGAACGAAGGCTCTAAACAAGAAAGAGCACCGGGACTCTGAGAGCCCAGACCCCGAAGAGCCCTTCTCCCTCACCCCCCGCACTGAGGAGAAATACAAAAAAATTGACGAGGAGTTTGATAAAATGATGCAGAGCTATAGGCTGTCAGTGAGTACCGTGAGCTGTTACCGGACTGGACTGGATTTTACCCAGAGCCGGTTGCAGACAGCAACCCAAATACTCACAGAGCACCCCAATCCCCTCCATCTCTCACACAACTCTGTACCCACAATCCCCCTCTGATGGTGTGTGCCAAGGCAAGGAGGTCGGGGTGAAGAGCTGAAGTCTAAATCAAGTTGTCACAAAATTATTGTCTTATTAATATTCGTAAAACATGGCATATCCAACCTTTAATAGATCACTGATATGAGGACCCATGGACAGAAGTGGCATATGATGATGCCTTAACAACATAGGCACATTCCAGAAAATACCCTCCTATAGAATATGTATTAGCCCACAAATGAATGCCTTTGAAATGTCTTAGTGTTACAGATAGAATGGGCCCGTCTGGGTTCAGAGAGGCCATTTTCCACAGTGTTTGTCAGAGAAGTCTCCAGGGCTGCAACGCTTGGTGCGCTGACACACTTTATCTCTCATTTCATTCCTCTCTCAGTTGCCAATTTTGAAAGATTCATTCCCCCCCACCAGGGCTAAATAATGCCATTATCGTCTGCTTAATGAGGAACACTTAATTTACAACCAGTCTTCCTATCTGAGCTGGCCTTCCTATTGGTCACTTGGGACGGGACTTTGTGTATCGATTTCCTGTCTAGTCAATGTGTGAATGACCTAACTGCTCATATGATGAGCTGACCTGGGAAATGCAGCTCCACCTCAAGCTTAAGCTGTTTCCTAAGAACCTATTAAACAACATGGATTATCAATGCATTATAAAATAGTGATATAACACAGACAGAAAATACAAAGGTGATTGAAAATGTGGTGTAATACTGCATAATGTTTTCAAGCATCCGAATAAAAACTTGCCGTCTGTCTATGGAACAAACTCAGTAAATTCAGCTTATTCTGCATTTAACTTGCACAACACCTTTAATGCTTTGGTGTTTGTGGTGATCTGAAATAGTTTTTAAAAGCATTTGGAGGGGAACGACGAATATATTATTCAATCTGCCGTCTCATTGGATGGGAAGCTCTGGCCCTCCATCCCCCTCCTTGCCCGGCACACCTTCCACAGGGCGCTACTGGAGCAAACAGAAGCATACAGCACAAATCTGTCCCAACAGCAGTATAATCCCCCAACAAGACAGCTAGGGGCTGGGATATACATGCTTAATCCCACTCAGGCTGCAATCTCTGAAGACTAGCAGAAAGCACTAGGGGAATGGAGGATAGCAAGGCTATCAGTGTAGGCAGTTTGATCAGTGTTATAATGCCAGACATACATTTGTCAATTGTTTTTGTCTGTGACTGTGTTATGTTTTTGTCACAAAACTAAAAATACAAAGACGTAACTAATAACTTGTATCTTATTGCTCTGTCTTATTAAATAATCTTAGAAATCTTCAAAGCACTGGCTTTCACTTTTGAATTTCAACACTGCGAACCAAAGCAGAGCTTTATTTTTGTCAAACGATTCCATGTTATTGCATTATAATAACCAGTAGTCACTGGTGAGTAAACATTGCAGTCAAATGTCAAGGACTGTTAAAGGTCAATTGAACATTGTTTGAAATGTAGTTTAATGGGTTTGATACATGGCTGCTAACAAACAGACTGAGACGTTCACTAAAGTTGAAAGGGAAACTTTGAACGGCTTCTAGGACAAGAGGGAGGGAGGGAAAGTAGGGCATGAGTTGAATTCATTCTGGCATCTAGGAAATACACCAATGTCGAGCTCTGCACAGAAAAATAGGTTAGTTTTTCACTTTTTGTTCTGCTGTTGGAAAAGGCCTCAAGCTGCCTTTAGTGAACTCACTAAGCCCCAGGAAAAGCTGTACGAATTATTTATCCTATTTGACTCCTATTACAGGCATTTTAATTACATGTGCTTGACACAGTGTATGAATCAGTGTGATATTAAGAGCATGCACCTTAGCCGTTATCTGACAGAACATAGCAAATACGTAGCATCGGTGCATCATTTGTTATCCTTGTTGTCTGAGTAGCGAACCACAGCTCAGGTTTTCAGTTCAGTGTTCTATTAAACAGGACAGGGTCAGTTGAATATGCTGTATGCTTCCTGTTTCCTTTATCACCCCCCCCCCTCACACTAATATAACCTGTGCCCTTCCTTTGTGGCTGGCCAGTGTGCAGTGCTGTAACCCGCTGCTTTGTAGTCAACCTACCCAGAAGACAGACCTGCCCAGCAGCATGGCCAGCTACAGTAGACTGTCATTTTCTCTCGCTCAATCTCTCTCTCTGTCTCTTACTGTCTCTTTTTCTGGGTGCTCCGTCACATTAGAGTTCAAAACTGTGTTTGTAACCTCGGTCCTCTGAGGCTTCTTGCCATACTGGATATTGAGAAAGTTGTTTTGCATCACAACCCCATCGGTTCTGTGGGTCAGAGGAGCTCATCTACTGTAGTGACATTCAAGATGCCTGTTTTCACATTAACCAGCACTGTTTGCGTCTATCCCCACGCAAAACAGTGCTGGTTAATGTGAAAACACATTAACATGCCCTCTACTGAAACAATGTCAATTAAAGTACTACACCACATTGACACGCTATCTTTTTCTGTAAGGTTTGTCACAAGAATAACAGGACTTCATATTTAACAGATACAGTGAGCCCCATTGTTTTTGTTTGTTATTTTGGTTCTGTACTCTAGCACTTTGAGTTTGAAAGGATACAATGACAATGAGATTGAAGTGCAGACTGTCAGCTCTAATTTAAGAGGATATTCATAAATATCAGATGAACCATTCAGAAATAACCACCTTTTGTATATGGTCCCCCCCTTTTCGTGCATCAAAACACATTCGACAGTTTAACATAGTGTAGAATAAAGTAATAATTGTAAATATTTGGTCACATTTCCTTTGCATGAAGTTCATGCGTCGACGATGCATCGACATCACCAGATGCTGGGTATCTTCCCTTGTGATGCTCTGCCAGGCCTGTATAATCAAACGACAACAGTACAGAAAATAGTTAGGCTGGCCTTTGTTCTCCATTACTTCAGTCAGATCCCAGGCTACCTGAGAGGAAGGTCACTATGATGAAGGACACACAAGAGCATCTTCATCCTCTCTTTAAACTGGGTCCCACTCATCACATGGAGTACCAGGCCACACTTGGCCCATATTCTAAATATAGCCACCCTGGAAGCTTTCATCCAGAGGAGCTGGGTGAACTGGGTTACAGGCAGAAAGCTGGACAGACCTGGTCTGGGTCTTCTGACCTGCTGTTGGGACGGATCAAATAGCTACAACCATGGAGCAGACTCTGGACCTGTTTAACAAGACATCTTTGTCAAAGTATAACAAATGCACCAATTTGTATGGGAGATAAATGTTAAAAGTATAACAAATCTGAAACACAAGTATCAAACACGAAACGCAAGTGACTTTGTGGGCGGATCTTGGGCACTGTTGCTTTTATACCGGTGAGATAAATGACTCTTGCGCCTGACGCAAATCTAAAATGGATAGGTCTGATGTAGCTACATTAGTCATAGGTGTGGTTTGGGCATAAAAACGTGCAATAAACCAATCAGAGTGTCATCTCACACTCCCTTTAAGAGCAGGCACGCTTGTTCCATGGCAGATTGCTATAATAACGGTGGATTGCTGTTGATTTTTCTCAATTACAAAATGTAAATAACGAAATGTCACAAAGACATACTTTCCAATGTTTTGGGTTTACTCTTACTGAATCACGAGGTTTCAATACATGGTATACATGGAATATTTTTGCAATGTAGTCTAACATTAGAGCGAGATTAGTTTGCTTACCTCACAATAGACAATGTAGCAGCATTTCTGTCGAATAAACTCTCCTCCTGTTCTGCTGCTGCGGCATTTGGGTTAAGTGGCAACGGCACATGCATTTCAACACCACGTCTCCTTAAGTCCTCTATTTCCTCAATTATGTCATCAACACTTCCATGATTCATGGAAATGTTGTGTAAAACACAACAAGCCACAAAGAATGCTGCAAGTTTTTGAGTACTGTACTGTAAAGTGCCTCCTGTCCAATCCAAACAACTGAAGCACATTTTTTTAGTATGCTGAATGTTCTTTCAATTACACTGTGTTTGTGTGTGTTTTACACTAAACAGAATTTCACACACACTTTGCTGGTATCATAAATGGTGTCATCAGCCATGTCTTTAATGCATAGCCATTGCCCCTTCACAGCCACCCAGCCAAGGGGGGTTTCCCCTCGAATATGGCAGGAATGGCAGAGTTTGCCTGCATAAATGACTCGTGGCTTGAGCCAGGGTAATTTGCAAAGATATGGGTGATTTTACTATTAGCATCGCAAATTACTTGTACAGTATGTTGATTGAATGGGTTCCCTTGCAGTTCATGTATATCAGTGCGAATAATTCAGCCTGAATAATTTAAGTAAATGTGTACCCTAGATGTGAATAAAATAGGCATACATCTTCGGCCACCACAATGATTTCCCTTGTGTGGTAATATTTTTCCTTGTATTTATGTATGGTTTTCAAAAATGGGAACTGCTCTGTCTGTGTAGATGAGAGAAGCATAATGCGCATTGTGCACATGCTACATTATTGCCAAGCATTCGCCCTTAAAATAGCATCTGAATTACCCGCCACCGACTTTAGACTTTTCCTGGTCTGTGGCAGAATTGTTTTCTGAAACTGCACAATAGCACCAGGAAACCTTTGCACCGGAATACACCTCCTCTTATCGCTGAACCGCCCCCGGGAGTGCAAGTTCATACCCTAATTTACTGACGCGCGCCTGTGGAGGGAAAAGTCCATTGTGCATTGGGTGCAAAATAGGAATGATACATGCGTCGGTGTAAAAAGTCAATTGCGCTAGGTGCAAGATGGGGCCCCTTGTGTGCAGATCGGGCGCCTGTAAATTCAATCACGGAAGTATAGTCGGTGAACGTAACCAACCGGTGCATGATCTGACTAAAGGCTTCAGAGTTGGATGAGCAGTGTGAAAAAAAATGGTCGGCTCGGCGTCATGTGGTTGGATGAACCATGTGGGCACGCCTCGCCTTCCTGCATCTGTTCAAGGATTCCAACAACTAGCCCCATCCATTTCTTGAGTAATATTTGACCTAGGAAAGCATGTGAACTACTTTTCAAAGGGATCTTAACTTTAAGAAAATATTTCTCTGTTTTCCTTTCTTCCTCTTTTTTATTTTCTATTACAGGCAAAGTTTATGTAATTCATTCAGGTTCATAAGCTGCATTATGTAGACATTGAAATGTTATTGTAACACATGCAATAACAATCGAGTGTAGATAAACCTGCATGTGGTCTGAAAGCAAACACTTCCTTAGCTTTTTAGTTTGTTTTACTTTCCACCAGTCACTTGCATGCCATGCTTCTGACCGTGTGTCTTAGTGTGTACCATAATACACATGTCCTAGGTCTGTTTAAATGTCTAAGCCCCTCCTTTTTTTGTCTCCCCTCCAGTCAGCCGTACCACAACCCACCTTCTCCATGCCTGTCACGGTGCCGGTGTCCAATCAAAACACTCTCCAGTTCAGTAGCTCCGGCGGCTTGGTCACCACCTCCTTTGTAACCTCCACCCTCACAGACCCCCGGCTGCTGTCGCCACAGCAACCAGCCCTTCAGAGGAACACTGGGTCTCCAGGGTTACCACAGCGACCGGCCAGCGCAGGTATGAAAAGTGGATAGTTGTTGACGTCAATGCAATGTTATAAATTCATTATTAGCAAGGGGCATAATGTCCCCTCGCATTTCATCCCATCATCCCATCATTCACCTGTCCTTTTATTTACATGGCTGCCATTATCTGCCTTGCTTCAACAGGTGCTCTGTTAGGAGGTGATCTTAATAACTCAAATGGAGGAAGCCCAAGCCCAGTCCGTAAGTTACACCTCGTTGTGCTAACGTGAATGAGTGTAAGGTTTTTACTCAGCATATGTGAGGATACCGTGCACAGAGTAAACGACAGTTTGTTTCTTTGTTGTCTTTCTGCTGTGACCTTTTTCAGTTTTCCCCTTTCCTAGCGTTCATTGATGCTTTGCTGTGTGTTGTGGCCGATAGGGTAGCTCGCACTTGGAGACAGACACTGGTGGAAGAACAAATGAAGGCAGGATAGCTGGTGGATGGCAACAGCCACAAACCCTGACCTCGACACTTATGTTCTCACACACACACACACACACACACACACCTGTTGGCCAGTGACAGCTGCGAGTCACAGGACAGCCGCTTGTAAGCAGCCCAGCGGTGGTGGAAAAGAGAGATTGGGAGACTGGGGAAATAAAGAGTGAGATGGACACCCTGACCGAACATGGTGTCTTCATCTGTTTCCCCTGACCCTGATGCTTACCCCCCTCCCCGTCCTCACACTCAGCTGTTCCCCCATGTCTCCTCAACACACGCTCCAACCCCCCACGGTTCAAACAGTCCCTTGTCTTGGCAGAGCCCTGTCCTCTGAGGTGACTTTGACACCGGCCAGAGCCTCACTTCTAATCGAATTCCTCTCAGCATACAGTCATAGACAGATGACAGTATCAGAAATTGTGCTACAACAGCTCCCTCAAAATTGAGTTGCTGTGTTAGAATGTTTTTCTAATGGTATTTGTCATGAAGACCCTGAGCACCAAATTAAATTTGGGATGAAATAGATTAGACTTCCACATTGACCAGTGTTTTTCCTGGTGCTTTTTTCAGCAGAGGTAGCAAAGATAGGGGGAAGTGGTCAGTTAGGGGCGTGGTCAATTAGGGGCGTAGTCATTGGCATTTAAATGGTAGGATCTTTGGCTGGAACATTTGCTCTCTCTCAGCAGTCAAGATCACATTTTGCACATTTTGCCAGGGGGTATAGAGACAATTTGTTTTTGTTTTAATGCATTTCTTAGCATATTATCATGGAAAATGTACAACTTAAAGCAAATTCTCCAGATTTGCTTTTGCCTATTCTATTAATTCCTGAACAATTCAAATAAATGTCTTCTACATACACATAGAGTATGTGTTAAAACATGAATACTGTATGACTCAGAGGTGGTAGGAAATACATTGAGTGATTTAAGTTTTTTTTTCCATTTATTTATGCAATTCAAACAAAGTTGACCCAAAAATACTTTCAGCATTTTCCTACATCTTAAAACCTCCTTTGCTAATTTCATCCTTGTAGCTATTTGCTTTGTCTTTGTACGCCTGGATGTTCCCTTTGTTGGAATAATTATTCTGCTGGATTTGGTTCTTGCTGGCACGGATGCCTTAGTGGCTCGATCGACAGACGAGACATCTTTCCTTCTCTGTACGATTCTCTGATGTAAATTGGCAAACTAAAAAAGGAAACTCACGTGTCATGTTTGAGAACACAAACCAAGTCACACAATCATGGAACCAGGACTACAGTAATGTTTCTCTCTTTAAGTGTGGCTGTGTGCGTGTGTGTGCGTGTGCGCATGCGCATATGTGTGTGCGTGCGCATGTGTGTGAACGCGCGCAGTAAACATGGCCCCAAGAGGCTGCTGAAGTGACTCACCCCCCCACACTCTGTCGTTCTCAGCTGTTGTGAACAGGCTCTAGGCTCAGGGAATGTCACAATTGACGTCACTCGGCATTCCTGAGATTCCCACACCCGGGCCGGGGTAATAGGAGCTGAGCCTGGTCAAAAGCACACCCCCACACACACTCACTCACTCACAAAGACGTCTACACCCAAACGCAAACATATTGAAGTAAAAGGCCAGAGGAGGTGTGATATGTTGCAGATATATACCACAACTAAATGCTGCTCTTCAGAGCATTGTAATGTAGTGTCTGGACACCGACCTTAGCTGTGGTATATTGGTCATATACTAGAAATCCTCAAGGTGCCTTATTGCTATGACGAACTGGTGGCTAATGCGATTGGAGCGTTTTATTGTTTACATTGTGTTGTATACCACAGCTATCAGCTTCAACCACCCAGCAAATAATGATATACGCAAACGTAAGAACGCAAAGCGAGAAACAGTTCGGATACATTTAGCATTAATGCAACTTTTTATTATTACTATTGTTTTTATAAGTACTTTACTGGTCGCAAATCAATTAACCTTATTGTTTCCCGCCATTTTAAGTTGAAGAATTTACTGTATTTTATCAGAATGATATTTGTACCAAACCTTTTCAAACTTATCCTTAATAGAAAAACCAGTAATGGGCTCCTACAGACAACCAGTATAACTATACGTTTTACACAGGTTAAGTAATTGTTTATTCAAGCTGTGTAATGTGTTCTGCATGAATATGATCAGTTCTGCCTTCAATCAGAGAAATTATAAAATCTTATATTAACTCATTTAAATGTGTGAATAAAGTCTTACTGTGACAACAGGCATTTTCATAATTTTATTTATT
Source organism: Umbra pygmaea (assembly GCA_016801145.1). NCBI lineage: Eukaryota > Metazoa > Chordata > Actinopteri > Esociformes > Umbridae > Umbra > Umbra pygmaea. The sequence goes on along the minus strand of JACXGM010020854.1, from coordinate 3,849 downwards.
GAAACATGCACAGACCTAGAAAGTCCTTTTACACCTGTACTTTCCTAGTTGTATACTTGCCTGGCTGCTGTGTAGCTCAGGGGTCAGAGCAGCTGTCTTTGCATCCACAGGTTGTGAGTGTGCAGACAGGTTGAGGGTATCTTTGCTATGTGTGTTATAGAAATATGCCTAATTATTCAAAACAACACTATTTTACTTCTAAACAACTCTGTATACCACTGTAAATGCATATCCAGGCATTTGATTGGGATTAAATGGTTATTTGACTGTAGTGAATGACAAATAGTATCAAATGTGGTGATTGTTTTACAAAGATGATGTCTTAATGTTGAGAACTAGCATTTGAACATGTTCACTGTTGACCTGTTTATAAATAGGCTACTTTTGTGTTTACATATATGGTACATCTCAAAGTATATGTCAAATCAAAACAACAGCACTACTCGTACTTAATTTAAATGTTTACCTTTTTCGAAGACATCGTCTAATCCATTGATGTTGTAATCATGAATAATATTAGTTACCAGCTGCAGTGGTTGGTGCTTTTAAGTAAATGTATGGTGCCTCGTAATTATTATTCATTCACTCTATTGTCCTACAGAATGTTAGTCTATGATTACATTTTTTCAAACAGCATACATTTGTGTTAATTCCCAATCACCTTTAAATAAATTAAAACCTAATGTTGAGTATTAGAGGATGCCCCTTCACCTTCATTGTAGTTACATTTTTTGAATCATTTAATTACGGTAGCTAGTGAGCTGATTTTGCATGAACAGCACCACCTGGTGGTCAAAATCAGGTAAATAATCTCAGGTTGTATGATGGCCACATTATATTTCCCATGCAATAGGACTTAGTAATTAACCCATTTTGGATGGGATGCATCATATGTTGTTCATATGTGCATACTCTATAGTAAATCTGTCATACTTTAGTTAGCCATAAGATTCCAAGTTTGACAGAGTGGTTTTCATGAGCTGGGGTACATATCAGAACATATCTACTCGACAGTGCCACGTTTGAAAACAGTGGCCAAAAGTTCTGTAATGCCTCTTCAATAACAAATGTTCCTGAAAACGGAGACTAAACTCCCCAAACTCAAACAGAATTTTGAGGTTGAGTAAACAATTCTCCAAGCCACAGCTTTACAACTTGTAAAATACACTCAACAGCCAGTTCATTAGGTACACCTGTTCAACTGCTTCTTTAACGCAAATCTCTAATCAGCCAATCACGTGGCCGCAAGTCAATGCATTTAGGCATGTAGACATGGTCAAGACAATCTGCAGAATTTCAAACCAAGCATCAGAGTGGGGAAGAAAGATAATTTAAGTGTATTTGAACATGGCATGGTTGTTGGTGCCAGACGGGCACTGGGATTATGCCGCACAATCGTCTCTAGGGTTTACAGAGAATGGTCTGACAAAAGGAAAGTATGCAGTGAGTGACAGCTCTCTGGGCCAAAATGCCTTGTTGATGGCAAAGGTCAGAGGAGAATGGCCAGACTGCTTCCAGCTGATAGAAAGGCAACAGTAACTCAAATAACCACTGTTACAACCAAGGTCTGCAGAAGAGCATCTCTGAACACACAACCTTGAAGCAGATGGGCTACAGCAGCAGAAGATCACACTGGGTGCCACTTCTGTCAGCTAAGAACAAGAAACTGAGGCTACAGTTTGCACATGCCCACCACAATTGGACAATAGAAGATTTGGAAAATGATGCCTGGTCTGACGAATCTTCATTTCTCCTGCGACATTCAGATGGTAGGGTCAGAATTTGGCAAAACAACCTGAAAGCATGGACGCATTCTTCCTTCTATCAATAGATATTTTCTTGGCACCCTTTGGGCCCCTTATTAGCATTGTTTAAATGCCACAGCCTACCTGAGCATTGTTGCTGACCATGTCCATGTCCCAAAGCTCACATCATCTAAAAGTTTTTTTGATTTCAATAATTTCAATTTACTCAAATGGCCTCCACAGTCACCTGGGGCCTCATTTATAAAACTTTGCAGTGGATTTGCGTCAGAAGTGGCGTACGGACGAAATATAGGACGTGCGTATGCAACAAAATATTCAGATTTATAAAACCTGCATGTCCTACGCAGTTTTCCCTTTATAAATCACAATCAAGTCTAATACGGGGCACAGCTTTTGCGGCTACATATCACGCCTATAGTTGGCCATATATAGTCAATGAATATTCCAAAATGAATATTCATTGATTAAGAAATCATGGCAAACACAGAGAAATACCAAAAAAAGCAACTTCACTCAATGTGAAGTAGAAAATATTGTTGGCGAGGTGGAAAAGAGAAGGAAAATATTGTGTGCCTATTACTAATGACGAAAAGGCATTGGAGTGGCAAAAGGTTCCAGACGCTGTAAGAAAGTCGGACCCGTAGCCAAAATAAGAAGTGGTCAGATATCATTCGATGTCAAAACGTCTAGCGCTTCATCGCGAAAGTATGTCTGCCACGGGTGGGGTAAAAATGGTTACATTACAGCAACATGTCTGCATGACAAATTATTTGGACATTGGTGGAATGAAAATGCTTTTGATTAATGAAAGCATGTTCATTCTCATTCGGTGCCCTTATGGCAACATGAGTGCAGTCAATAGCACCGATTATATTTGGGAAACCGGACAAAGCTGCAAAATGTGCTTTTTTGTTTGCCTGTTCACCCGCCTTGTACGGAAACTTCATGTAATTATGCGACAAGCTTATTATACCGACTAACATGCCTGGCATAACCCTAAGCTAAGGGTTGGCTGAGATATCCCTGACCTGTCAGTCAATTCCATCTGGAAAGTGCCAGTTGCTAGAAATCCTGTTATTAGTGTTACGAAAGGCGCCAATAAATAATAGAGCCCCCAGATCTCAATCCAATCGAGCAACTTCTGGTGGAATGGGAAATTCGCATTATGGATGTGCAGCTGACAAATCTGAAGCAACTGTGTGATGCAATAATATCAATATGGACCAAAATCTCTGAAGAATGTTTCCAGCACATTGTTGAATCTATTCCACGAAGAATTAAGGCAGTTCTGAATGAAGAATGGGGTCTAACCCGGTACTAGCAAGGTACACCTAATGAAGTGGCCAGAGAGTGTATATTAAACAGATTATGTATCTGAATTACTTACACATTACTCAATATTAAGATTTTTTTTCTGAAATTGGACCTTTGGTACTACAGTTATTAGTCATTGTAGTAAACCTCTAAACTGAAAAAGCCAGTGTGAGTGGGTAGCTGGATTTGTGTCCAGTGGAGTTTGCTAGGTTGGGAAAAACACAAAGTGACTATCAGACTTGGTCACTTTTCCCTTGGCTTTGCCTCACAACCATCCATACTACAATCCAGAAACAGTGACGCATGTGCTAAATGAACATTAGACACACCATCACCTAAATACAAAGTAACCTTCGCTTACTGGCTGCCCAGAGTTCTTGTTCCAGCTATGAACAGTCGGATCCTTCTGTCCTTGCAACACCTGTCTGTCTGTCTGTCTGTCTGTCTCTCTCTGTCTCTCTCTCTCTGTCTGTCTCTCTCTGTCTGTCTGTCTCTCTCTGTCTGTCTCTCTCTGTCTGTCTCTGTCTGTCTGTCACTCTGTCACTCTGTCTGTCTGTCACTCTGTCTGTCTGTCACTCTGTCTGTCTGTCTCTCTGTCTGTCTGTCTGTCATTGAGTAAGATGAAACAGGGTCACACGCTGGTAGCGTCTGGGACACGTCATGGAGCAATTTTTATCTGCTATCTCAAAACACTGCCTTTCTCTGACCTGTGTGTGTGTGTGTGTGTGTGTGTGTGTGTGTGTGTGTGTGTGTGTGTGTGTGTGTGTGT
>JACXGM010020853.1:7106-17800 GCA_016801145.1 Umbra pygmaea | reverse complement strand
GCAGATAGTGGCCCTTTCTGCAGTTTACCCCTGCTACAGATAGTGGCTCTTTCTGCAGTTTACCCCTCGTTGATGATTCCTAGAAAGTTTAATGTTCCTCTTTTGGCACTAAATTGTTAACCGTATTACATAGTTTCAGTTGGACATTAGTGTCAGTTATGACTGAAAAACATCTTTATTACCTTTGTGTGTAAAGCTCTTATTTGGAAGGTGTCTCAGACAGCTGACAGGGGCGGTGGGTACCATTAGGCAAGAGAGTTGGCCGCATGTGCCCCCAAAAACCAGGGACTTCATGAAAATTCTAACAAATATAAATATAACATATTGTGATTATTTAAATATCTTCGTTTTTGTTTGAAAGTCTGATCATGTTACCCAAAATGATACTCAGATGATATCATGGTTTCTAAAAACATTGTCATATTTGAGACTGAACCCCGCTCTAATACTCAAATGGTCTGTCCCATATTATTTCTCATGCAATAGCCGGAAAGACGGTTGTTACAACGTTACTAGGTAGAAAGCTAGGTAACTCTTGTCAGTTTACAATTAGTACAAAACCAGGGCTGCCAACTGTCACGCATTTGATTGGTTTTACACCACGTGTGAGGCAAATCAAATGCATGTCTCTCACGGCCAATGTGTGAGAGTTGGCAGGGCTGCAAAATGAGAGACAAGCAGCAAACAGCTTTACAAATATGACACATTCATTTGTGAGTGGAGTGGAAAATAAATGTTTATTGCCACCTTGCCGAAGATGAGCAATTTTTTTCTCTTTGTCTAGCGGGAGTGTCCCTAGTTATAGCTTAGCGGCTGCAGGTACTAGTAGCTCTGTCAAGTGTTAATACCAGGCTGTGGTTAGTACTGAGGATGATGGTTTGACAGTTGGACTCAGAGAAGAAAGCACTTTCCCCGAGCTGGGCCACCAAGAACGGCCATTAAACAAAAGTGAAAAAAACTATTCAATACCATGTTAGTTCTACTAACATCACACTTTTGAAATGCAATGTTGATTATGATGGATATAGCAACAATGGTATTGCTGATAGCCTTGAAGGCACAATGAGAGATCTTGTGTACCGTCCCCTGGCTCACCAAGAAAGCTCTGGCAGCGTACTGACATAATGCATAAAAAGAGAAAAATATCAGCACAGTCAGGACATCAAAGAGAGACAAATATCAGCAAAGCTATGTATAAAGGTACAAATACATGTTTGAGTGTTGAGATATTGGTCTGTGTACCTCTTGGTAGTTGCATTTTATTATCAGACATCAGAATTGAAACAATATATTTAAGTAAGAATGAAACTTATAGTTGATGTGAATGTAAATGTCAGTATGATGTTTTCTGTCAGCCACAGTAGTGGGAAGAATTCCTGAATATCCTTTCAAACGAACAAGAGAACAAGGTAAATAACCGATTAACTAGTTATATCTTAAGGCCACTATGTTCCCTCCAGTGAAATACACTAGACTTGTTAATCCGGCCCTTAATAAACTGGCCTGTCAATTATCCGGCAATCTTCCTGCAGTGAATATTACAACAACCAGACATGTGCAGTATACTTGTACAGTAGTAAAGCAACTGCTTGACAAAACAACAAGCATCTTGATTAACGCAAATTAAAATGTTCATCACTGTTTCCCATCTACACTGTTAACATTGTAATATAATTGATAAGAGTTCAATCAAGTTACATTTCATTCCTCAATAATTTGTTTGCCTACTAATATAAGCTGTCCTGGATGGTAAAAGCAGATGTATCCTTATGTGCTGAAACCAGTGTTGCCATGTCTGTGTAATTATCTGCACATATCTCCATATGATGAAAAAAATGTTTTTGTCACTAATGAACAAATAAAAGTTAAGAATTTAAGACAATATGGTAAAAAAAATCTGTTAAAGATGCATTTAATTTTAGAGAACAGTATTGTAAAAATATGTCAAATTCTGTTGTGTGTGAAGAAATTGGGCTAGTTTTAAGGTACTTTCGCTGGTTTTGAAATATGTTGTTTTTGATACACCTGGCGATTCTGGCTGCAACACTTTTTCCAGATCTTTTGATTCACAGGGGTCAGCAGTGTGATTAGGCTAGCTCATTTTTAAATAAACCATAGTGATTCACTTCTTATAAGTCAGACAAGGAAATGCAGTTGGAATGTTTTTTTTTCGTGACACATAATTATCATTACTAATCATGATTTTAATAACTAACCAGTGCAAATTTAATGAACAAAGCTCTCAGTAAAAAGAAAGCATTGCTTTTGGTTGTGTATGTTTTATTGACAGCATACTAGCTGTGTAAGACAGCATTGACAGCATACTAGCTGTGTAAGACAGCATTGACAGCATACTAGCTGTGTAAGACAGCATTGACAGCATACTAGCTGTGTAAGACAGCATTGACAGCATACTAGCTGTGTAAGACAGCTCCTAAATATTCCATCCAGACCAAAAGTGAACGTCTCCGCTAGACTACCAGGATGTATGGTAGTATATATGTATGGTAGTATGTATGTATGGTAGTATATATGTATGGTAGTATGTATGTATGGTAGTATGTATGTATGGTAGTATGTATGTATGGTAGTATGTATGTATGGTAGTATGTATGTATGGTAGTATATATGTATGGTAGTATATATGTATGGTAGTATATATGTATGGTAGTATATATGTATGGTAGTATATATGTATGGTAGTATATATGTATGGTAGTATATATGTATGGTAGTATATATGTATGGTAGTATATATGTATGGTAGTATATATGTATGGTAGTATATATGTATGGTAGTAATTATGTATGGTAGTAATTATGTATGGTAGTAATTATGTATGGTAGTATGTATGTAGGTGTACTGCTCTTGCTGGACCCTTTTCCTTCTCATGCACCTACAGTATGTGTTCCAAGACCTTCGGATTTACAGTGAGGCAAGTGCAGGAAACATTAGAGTTACATGCGCTCTCAGTAATCTCACTAAGACTGCCACTGACAGCTGAGGTATGACCGGTCACTCTGTTGTCCAAACAGCTGAGGTATGACCGGTCACCCTTTCGTCCAAACAGCTGAGGTATGATACAGCTGAGGTATGACCGGTCACCCTGTCGTCCAAACAGCTGAGGTTTGACCAGTCACCCTGTCGTCCATACAGCTGAGGTATGACCGGTCACCCTGTCGTCCAAACAGCTGAGGTATGACCGGTCACTCTGTCGTCCAAACAGCTGAGGTATGACCGGTCACTCTGTTGTCCAAACAGCTGAGGTATGACCGGTCACCCTGTCTTCCAAACAGCTGAGGTATGACCAGTCACCCTGTCATCCAAACAGCTGAAGTATGACCGGTCACCCTGTCGTCCATACAGCTGAGGTATGATACAGCTGAGGTATGATACAGCTGAGGTATGACTGGTCACCCTTTCTTCCAAACAGCTGAGGTATGACAAGTCACCCTGTCGTCCAACCAGCTGAGGTATGACCGGTCACCCTGTTGTCCAAACAGCTGAGATATGAGTGGTCACTGGTCACCCTATTGTCCAAACAGCTGAGGTATGACCGGTTGCCGTGTTGTCCAAACAGCTGAGATATGAGTGATCACTGGTCACCCTATCGTCCAAACAGCTGAGGTATGAGGCTGGAGAAATCGTACCTTTAATTCACAATCTGATTAACTTGATGCAATGAAGTCTGACTCACAAAAACAGAATAAATGCTGAGGCCTGTCCTGATTATTAAATATTCATTTTTAAATCAAACTTACCATCAATTACATTAGTTCCAAATTAGTATGCAAATTGGAATTAAGTGTTATAAATATTTTGTTTTTCAATTAAACTCACAGATGGTATTGTGTCTCCGGGCTTTTTGGATCACTGAAATCAATCTCATACACCTGTGATAATTAGTTTGACAGGTGAGCCCAACTAAAGGAAACCTACTTAAGAAGGATATTCCACATTATTAAGCAGGTTTCAAGCAATATGAGAAAGAAAAAGGATCTCTCTGCTGTGGAAAAGCATTAACTGCAATGCCTTGGACAAGGTATGAAAACATTAGATATTTCACAAACACTTAAGCATGATCATTTTACTGTGAAGAGATTTGTGGCTGATTCAGAGCATAGACGGGTTTATGAAGATAAAGGCATAGTGAGGAAGGTTACTGTCAGACAAATTAATTAAATTAAGAGAGCAGCTGCTAAAATGCCATTACAAAGCAAAAAAGATAATTGAAGCTGCTGGTGCCACTGGGGTCCCATGAACCTCAAGGTGTAGGATCCCCTAACCAATGCTCACAAGCAGAAATGGTTGCAGTGGGCCCAGAAATACATGAAGACTAATTTTTGAAACAGTCTTGTTTACTGATGAGTGCCGTGCAACCCTGGATGGTCCAGATGGATGGAGTAGTGGATGGTTGGTGGATGGCCACCATGTCCCAATAAGACTGTGATGTCAGCAAGGAGGTGGCAGAGTCATGTTTTGGGCTGGAATCATGGGGAGAGAACTGGTAGGCCTCTGTAGGGTCCCGAAGGTGTGAAAATGACCTCGGCAAAGTATATAGATTTTCTGAATGACCACTATCTTCCATGGTACAAAATGACGAACCGTGCCTTCCATCACAATGCACCATCTCATGCTGCAATGAATACCTCTGTGTCATTGGCTGCTATGGGCATAAAAGGAGAGAAACTCATGGTGTGGCCCCCCGTCCTTCCCTGACCTCAACTCTATTGAGAACCTTTGGAGCATCCTCAAGCAAAATATCTATGAGGGTGGGAGGCAGCATAAGATGGTGCATTGTCATGCATGAAGATGATGACACATACAGTACATACAAGCATGCATATATATAGGTAATTTTCACAACTTTGGGGACCTAAAGGGGCTTACCTGCTCATTTCAAGCAAGGAAAGTCAAAGAAGGGGTCCTATGTTAACATGTAACTATACATGTAATATATATATATATATATATATATATATATATATATATATATATATATATATATATATATACAGTGCCTTGCGAAAGTATTCGGCCCCCTTGAACTTTTCAACCTTTTCCCACATTTCAGACTTCAAATACAAAGATATGGAACTGTAAATTTTTGTAAAGAATCAACAACAAGTGGGACACAATCATGACGTGGAACGAAATTAATTGGATATTTCAAACTTTTTTAACAAATAAAAACTGGAGAATTGGGCGAGCAAACTTAATCAGCCCCTTTACTTTCAGTGCAGCAAACTCTCTCCAGAAGTTCAGTTAGGATCTCTGAATGATCCAATGTTGATGTAAATGACTAATGATGATAAATAGAATCCACCAGTGTGCAATCAAGTCTCCGCATAAATGCACCTGCTCTGTGATAGTCTCAGAGGTCTGTTGAAAGCGCAGAGAGCATCATGAAGAACAGGGAACACACCAGGCAGGTCCGAGATACTGTTGTGGAGAAGTTTAAAGCAGAATTTGGATACAGAAAGATTTCCCAAGCTTTAAACATCCCAAGGAGCACTGTGCAAGCGATAATATTGAAATGGAAGGAGTAACAAACCACTGCAAATCTACTAAGACCCGGCCGTCCCTCTAAACTTTCAGCTCATACAAGGAGAAGACTGATCAGAGCTGCAGCCAAGAGGCCCATGATCACTCTGGATGAACTGCAGAGATCTACAGCTGAGGTGAGCGAGTCTGTCCATAGGACAACAATCAGTCGTATACTGCACAAATCTGGCCTTTATGGAAGAGTAACAAGAAGAAAGCCATTTCTGAAAGATATCCATAAAAAGTGTCGTTTAAAGTCTGCCACAAGCCACCTGGGAGACACACCAAACATGTGGAAGAAGGTGCTCTGATGGAATATTTTGGCAACAATGCAAAACGTTATGTTTGGCGTAAAAGCAACACAGCTCATCACCCTGAACACACCATCCCCACTGTCAAACATGGTGGTGGCAGCATCATGGTTTGGGCCTGCTTCTCTTCAGCAGGGACAGGGAAGATCGCTAAAATTGATGGGAAGATGTATGGAGCCAAATACAGGACTATTCTGGAAGAATAGACCTGAGACTGGGATGGAGATTTGTCTTCCAACAAGACAATGATCCAAAACATAAAGCAAAATCTACAATGGAAGGGTTCACAAATATACATATCCAGGTGTTAGAATGGCAAAGTCAAAGTCCAGACCTGAATCCAATCGAGAATCTGTGGAAAGAACTGAAAACTGCTTATCACAAATGCTCTCCATCCAACCTCACTGAGCTCGAGAGGTTTTGCAAGGAGGAATGGGCAAACATTTCTGTCTCTCAATGTGCAAAACTGATAGAGACATACCCCAAGCAACTTACAGCTGTAATCGCAGCAAAAGGTGGCGCTACAAAGTATTAACTTAAGGGGGCTGAATAATTTTGCACGCCAAATTATTCAGTTCTTTATTTGTTACAAAAGTTTGAAATATCCAATAAATTTCGTTCCACTTCATGATTGTGTCCCACATGTTGTTGATTCTTTACAAAAAATTACAGTTTCATATCTTTATGTTTGAAGCCTGAAATGTGGCAAAAGGTCGAAAAGTTGAAGGGGGCCGAATACTTTCGCAAGGCACTGTATTTATAAAATTAGTTTGCAGATAACCGCTTTTGATTAGATAACATTGGCTTCTAAGCCTATCTTAATACCCTGTTATCTGCATGTAGAATGTTGCCTTATCACTCAAGTATCACTACTCCAACCCAAGGAGCTGGCCAAAATACATAAAACATGTTAGAGATTTCCTGATTGGACGAACACGTCACGTGGGTCTGGCTGCTCACGAATTTCAAAACAGACTCTAATGGCGTCTTGTTCTGAATACAATCAATTATTTTTGTAAGAGCTACACTGAAGTTGGCAGTTTGATAAATGAAAGTTACTTCAATTGTTATTCTGTGATATTTCAAATTCCATTTCTGCATGATTACTTGATTTAACTATTTTTTTTACTGTATCCTAAATTGTGGATAATTAAGATGTATATCATATGCTGGAGTATATTTTTGGATTGTTAGGATTAAAAGAAAAAATAACAACAAGAACCGTACAGAACCGAAAACTGTGACCCTAACACCGTGATACGAACCGAACCGTGAGTTTTGTGAACTGTACCACCCCTACTAAGAACATTGGAACAATTTTGCTTGGTCTGATCAGACATGATTTCTACTATAGCATGGATCCTTCCTGACTTGTATCAACAGGTCAGGCTGTTGGTGGTGGTGTAATAATGTGGGGATAATTTATTGGAACACTTTGGGCCCCTTAATACCAAAGGAACATAGTTTAAAGGCCACAGCCTACCTGAGTATTGTTGACCATAGCCACCCCTTTATGACCACAGTGTACCCATCTTCTGATGGTTGTTTCCAGCAGGATAATGTGCCATGTCACAAAGCTCACATCATCTTAAACTGGTTTCTCAAACACAACAATTAATTCACTGTACTCATATGGCCTCCTAAGTCACCAGATCTCAATCCAATCAAACACCTTTGGAATGTGGTGGAAAAGGACATTTGCATCATGGATGTGCAGCAGAAAAATCTGCATCAACTGTGTAGTCTCAATTGGATTTTATCCTTGAGCAAGTCACTTTACCATAATTTATTTCAAGGGAGGTCGTGTAAGATGTTCTGGACAAAAGTGTCTGCTAAACAACAAAATGTAAAAGAAATGACAAGAGTCATGTGTGACATGACTGGAACATTCTATGAACTCTCCTCAAGGAGCAGAACAAAGTCAACAAGAATGATTGAAGATGGTACATATTCAGTAGAGACCAAAACACATTCACAACTGTCAAAGGTGTTTTCACAGAGTTTTAACACAGATTGTTGGAGACTAAACCAATTATGATATTTAAGTTTTAATTTGAAACATATGATTTTATTGTACAACAAAAAGGAATTTAATGGTGTGGAACTCTGAGGCAGAGTTGTTATGAGCCCCTGTATACTGCAAAGGATTTTCTCAAATGTACTTTTAGCCATAATGTTTTAGCGGGATATTTTGGCTTCTTACTCTTTATAGAAACATGTGGCAACCTTATCTAATGTACAATGATCTCGCCAACTAAAGCTTCCAAAGAGTATTTATGCATCACACTGCTGTGATTTAAGTAGCTGATGCATATCAGTTTGAGTAGTTCTTTGCAATTCATATTTCACCAGTTCACTGGTACAACATAAACCAGGCTCGATTAAGCCCAATATACTAACCCTTAGAATCCATCACTGCACTCTCTCTCTTTATTTCCCCTCTATCTCTCTCTCTTTATTTACCCTCTCTGCCTCTCCCTCTCTCTTTATTTCCCCTCTCTCCCTTTCTCTCTCTCTTTATTTCTGGTCTATCTTTCTCTCTTTTTATTTACCATTTCTGCCTCTCTCTCTCTCTTTATTTCCCCTCTCTCTCTTTCTCTATCTCTTTATTTCCCCTCTCCCTCTCTCTCTCTCTTTATTTACCCTTTCTGCCTCTCTCTCTTTATTTCCCCTCTCTCTCTTTTTTTCTCTCTCTTTATTTCCCCCCTCTCTCTATCTCTCTCTCTTTATTTCCCCTCTCCCTCTCCCTCTCTCTCTCTCTCTCTCTCTCTCTCTCTCTCTCTCTCTCTCTCCCTCTATCCTCCCTCTTTCTCTCTTCCCCTCTCTCTTCCCTTCTTTCTCTCCCCCCTCTCTCCCTCTCTCTGCATTGTTTAGTTGTCTCATCTTCTCTCTCTCCCTCCATCTGTTCATTTCTCTTTTTCACACTTTCTCTCTCTCTATTTCTTCCCTCTCTTTATGTCTCACTCATTTTCTACATCAACCTCTTCATCCCTCTATTTATTCTAATTATTCTATTTGCAACTAACAGTTTCAATAAAACTAACTGCTCCAATAAAACTGTAAAAGGGCATCTGAAAGATAGACCGATGTGGATGCCGTCCTGGAGGAGCTAGACAACCTGAGCAACCGGAATGGGCTCATGCTACCAGTAGTGACAAGGACACTAGCAAAATGCAGAAGTAGAGAAGAATCAGTCAAGAAATATAAGGAGAGTGCAATTGTCTGTGGTCACCATCTGCAAAACCATTCCCGTTTTGGGTGATGTCCTGTTCTTGCCTCCAGTGCACCTGTTGTCACGTTCATTTGCACCAAAACAAGTGACATTGATTCAATTGTTTATGTTTCTTAACTGGACAGATTGATATCCCTGAAGTTTAATTGACATGGTGTTATACTGGGATGATTGTGTGTTCCCTTAATTTCTCTTTAGCAATGGGTATATATAAAGAATTAGTGTTTCTAGCTAATAAACAGAATGATAAAGTCAAAAATAAGTTACATTAACCCTCCTGTTATGTTCAGTTGCAAGGAACACAAATAATGTGTTCGGGTCAAATTGACATGTTTAACCATCCGAAAGTAGTTGAAAAAATATTTTTCTCCATATATTATTTTAAGCTAATATAATATCAATGTAATCAATATTCAGTGTAATCAGGTTTTTCACCTCTTACAGATCATGGAAAAGAAATTATTTTTTTTATTGGGAAATTATGTTCAAACTGTGTTTTCTGTACATAAACTGGACATTCAACACATTTGTTTTATTTAGTCTTATTTTATTTAGAAAAAGGTTTTGATAGATATTTTATCATGGTGCCGTCATTTTGTATGCAGCTGAATTGTTCTCTGATGCATGTTCAGGATGAACACCATCCTTTTTGATCTCTTTGTTTTGTGAAATTTTCTCCCTTTTTCTATGCCATTCCAATTGGTCTTGTCCAGTTCCCCCTGACCCTAACCCTAACCCTGACCCTGACCCTGACCCTGACCCTGACCCTGAACCTAACCCTAACATTAACCCTGACCCTGACCCTGACCCTAACCCTAACCCTAACCCTAACCCTAACCCTGACCCTGACCCTGACCCTGACCCTGACCCTGACCCTAACCCTAACAATAACCCTAACCCTAAGCCTGACCCTGAACCTAACCCTAGCCCTAACCCTAACCCTAACCCTGACCCTATCCTAACCCTAACACTGACCCTGCTTTATCTGCAGCTCTTGGACAGATGCAGGATGCTGAAGGGTACTTCATTTTTTTATTACATTTTTTGCCAAGCAAGTTGATTCTTTTCACAATCCTCATCAACAAAGAAGCCTTTAGTCAGCTCACACGCGGGAAAATTACTCTCACCTACTATACTTTCACAATTTTATTTATAGATGCCCGAGACATGCAAAAAAGCAGTCCCTGGAAAGGGATGTGGCAAGATAGATTTTCCTACTTATCTATAACAAATCCCAGGCAGTGCTATGCCAGTTTGAACGGCCTCATATGCTGGAGCTTCTGGGTAAAGTTGGAGAAGCCATAGTCAGGCTCAGGTCATTATGACATAGCTTGTGATGCAAGGCAGTGACTTAGTCAGCTACGCCGCACAAACCTACACTTAATTTGGCAATTGTTTTATATGATAATTTCTCTTGGAGTTGACGGCTGTGGTACAATACCTTCATCATCTGACATGTATTATTAGGGTCAGAATTGATCTCAAGTTTGCCTTCACTTTCAGATATTTCCTCCTTTTCATCACTATCCTGACCAAGCATGTGTTCCAGAGCATCATGGACTGTTATGATCAAGCATGTGTTCCAGAGCATCATGGACTGTTATGA
>JACXGM010020852.1:0-17575 GCA_016801145.1 Umbra pygmaea | reverse complement strand
AGATGTGATCTGCCTTTCCAAAGGCAGGGCGGGGGATGGGTTTAAAGCTGTTACGGATCGTTGAATAACAATGGTCCAGAGTCTGGTCTCCCCGAGTGTGAAATGAAATGTGCTGGAAATATTTAGGCAGCATTTTTTTCATGTTTGTCCTGTTAAAGTCTCCAACAACAATAAAAACAGACTCAGGGTGAGCGTCCTCAAGGCCACTTATTATGTTATATATTTCCTCAAGTGCGCGCGCCTTATCCGCCTGCGGGGGTATGTAGACTGCTGTGATTATAGCGGACGAAAACTCCCGGGGGAGATAGAAGGGGCGTATGTTTACAGTTAATAGCTCCAGGTCCGGTGAGCAGTGTGTTGAGATAACTGTAGCATCCGAGCCCCAGCAGGAGTTAACCATAATGCAAACCCCTCCGCCTCTTTGTTTACCCGACTCCGAGGTTCTGTGCTGCCGGTAGATGGAAAAGCCAGCTGGCGTAACAGCATTGTCCGGGATGGTGGGATCCAGCCAGGTCTCAGTGAACGCTAGCAAGCAGCAGTTAGCAATGTCCCGCTGGAAGTTAATCCAAGCGTGATGTTCGTCCATTTTATTGTCCAGTGATTGAACATTTGCAAGTAAAATGCTCGGTAGCGGTGGATTGCAGTATCTCGTCCGAGATCTGCACAGAATTCCGGCACGTTTGCCTCTCTTCTTTCTCCTTCACCGCCTGCGTATGAGTAGACATGTCGAGGTATGGAAAGTGGGGTCACAGCAATCGTTCCGGTAAGTGGAAAAATAACGTGTATCCAGTGAATTGCGTATGTCCAAAAGTGCTAGTCGATCATACTGTATGAGCGACAGTGCAGAATGTACAGAAATAAAAACTAACAAAACAGTAATGAGCCAAAATCTGGGTAGATTGAACAGAGCCATTGTCCATGCGACCATCCTCTACGACACACAGCATCTAGAAACATTCACAACGTGAATAAAGTTATAATATATTTAACAATACATTACTTTGTCAGTGAACATTCTTTTTGCTGGAGATGCTAGATTGGCAGGTTGTCATTGACGACGACAACAAAACCCATGATCCAACGCTACTTCTCGATGTCATCAAAGTACATGTTTTGCTATTGTTTTGATTGAGAGACCCCTAGTGTCCAAAAACTACATATTGTAAACATTGTTCCCAATCCCTAAAGTACTATGAATGAAACATACAGTATTTGACCAAACAAAGCCTGGGACAAGCTAAATACACAGGGATAGAGTGCTGCCTGCCATGTTGGATCTGTTGGAGATTGAACCAGTGAACCACAGCTGCTAGCTCACCACAGCAAACAGACTTCTCATGCTTTGGGTGTCAAACCAGAAGAACACCTAACATCAATTGTGATGCTTCCAGCATTGGTGACTTGAGCAGCTGGTCAGATGTGTCAGAGCCACCTCTCACCTGCCCCCTAAGCACATCGGAGGTAAAAAAAACTTAAAGGACAACTCCGGCGCAAAATGAACCTAGTTGTCAATAACACATGGGTAACGAGTCGACCGTTCTTAGGGATATGTTGACATGCTAATCGATATAGCCAGTTTATTGCGAACTGATAATTACCTTACAACGCTAGTTGTGAGGGCATATTTGAAGTCAAAATAAATCACTATTTTATAATACTTTAAATAGCTCCACACTTACATGGTAGCATAATGAGGGTCACTACATGCAAACCAAAGCATTGAGAACATTGTGTACAGACAGTTTATAACAAATATAGTTTAATAGACTGTACGCTATACAGGCGGCATCTTGGCAAAACAGTCTCGACCAGTCGAACCAAACACAATTTGCTCAATATATCAAACAATCACAACGACGTAAAACAACTTGTCTAGTGTACTTACTTGGTAGATAATTGTCGATCTGGTCCCTCCGGTATGTATCTTCCAATTTATTTTGGAAAATTGAAAAAAGTTTCAAGTACAGCCCTGTTATCAGAGGTGGGAAATCTTCAGACTGTACAAAACACTGCATCTCTTGCAACGAGACACCTGTTATTGACACCTCGGTTCATTTTGCGCCAGAGTTGTCCTTTAATCAAAGGTGTGTTCAATTTGGCACATGCAAAGTATTGAGAGGGTTGTTTTGAGGGCTTTTGCTAAGTATTAACAAGAAAAGAGAAATGGGCTCAGGAGACTGGCAGGAGAATGAATTAAAAAAGGACTTGTGCAACCTAACAAATATATGATTTAGTTACCCCTCATGTAAGGAATTTCTTCAGATTTATTGTAGCACCTGAGTATACACCCAAGTGTCCCTCCTAGCATGAATACCCCTTTAAATGCCCATGTAAGACATTCTCACCAGAAGACAATACTTTTTGTAAGGCAGCATTGAGATGTGCATCAATGTCTCGATGGACAACAGTGAGTTGAACTTTGCTCCATCTTTCAGCAAGACTCCTCCTGCATCTGCCAGAGGCCATAACATTGGGTTGGGCACTCCCACACACACCACCCACTTCCAGCCGCACAGCCATTAGGGCTCCTAATTACGGTAGCGCAGAAGAAGTGCATTTCCTTGTTCGGTTCAACCGAAAAAGCACTTACTGTTCTTTGAAACTGTTGTTCTTTGAAAGCGTTGTTCCTTCCAACCACTGAACCGTGAGGTAAACAAATCAAAATAAATCTCTTTTAGTATTATTTTTTCTACGGAAGGTGAAAACACGTAGTGAATGCAGGCTATTTACGCTGGGACATATCCTCAGCGACATAATATGTATCACTGTAGTGCCTAATGAATATTGTGCAAATTCTCATTATTTTTAAATGTTGGATGTCTTGCTTTTTACTGAATGATGTATTATAGATGCACATGATTTACACTCAACTCTGTGCATACTGTATGAAGGGTGTCCATGTGCATATTTTAACCACAATCAGGGCAGACAGACGAGCACTGCTGAAAAAATGTGCCATTGATCCTAGCTTAAGATCAAGCTGTGTTGGAACACTGGTACAATAACTCCTGGAACAAAATATGTACAAAATGCTTCTCAACCAACTATATTGGCCCCGCATATTTGAAATGCACAACTAGTCCTTTTGCCTCAGGCTTAATTAGCATTTCAAATGATTCCAGACAGCTCTCTGATCAAAGCGGTGTCATTAGGCAACCTCGTTCAGTGGTGCACGGTCTGAAGAAGGTTGTCATGCAAAGGAGATGAACACAATGATAGGGACTGTGAAGGAGGATTCTGCAATAATTTCACTGCTGTTGTCAGGATCCTCTATTTAATTATCTCTTGAATATGCCTAATGTCTTCTCTTGTAACGCTAAATGATTCCATACTGTTTTTTAGGTGTAGAAGGTGAATGGAGTTTCCCCAATGAATCAGACATCTACAACAAAACACAGAGATATTCTGTTGCTTATGATTGAGATATTCAAACACATTGTCCATTATGTGAAATTTAAAATCCTACAGTAGGTGAAATGGAGGTGTCAAATACTTTAGAGTCATCAATAATATGGCCGGACAGAGCAGTGAATATGGTACAGTTCTAGCCAATTGGTCATAGGTCTGATATCATATCACTGACTCTATATTCTGCACCCCTTTTGGTTTCAAATACTGCATGTTTTCTGGTTGAAACCACACCCAATCCCTCCTTTGACCCTTGTTACCGCCTCTTTGCTGTGGGAGAGACACCATTATACCTCTTGTCTTGGTATAATGCAAATGGGGCCATGTTGAATTTCAAGTTTATAGGTTGGTTGGTTGTTCCATTTTTTTACCAACATTTTCTTATAATTTTATTCCCCATCTCCCCCTACATCACCCCTGCCCCAAATAATAAATATATATATATACATATATATATATTTTTGCTTTGCTTTATTACTGTCTGTATTTGATTTGTTTTAGCTCTTTTTCTTTGCTGACGCTTTTGCTTTTTCTTTTGAAGTAAAATGAACGCAGATGGTTCTTATTTTACAGTACCATGCCATTCCAGGCTGTTCCCTTCCGCACTAGTGGCTCAGAAGGTAGCCAGGAGAAAATGAACAGCTCTGCATAACAACCCAATTCTTTGGGAAGCATCCAATTATAGAATACTTTCTATGTTCCCATGACATGAGTATGATCCAAAAGAGGACATGAGAAACCGGACCATGTAAAAGCCGGATTAAGCATATAGTTGAGGATTTGACACAAGGCGAGTGCTTACGCGAGAAAGTGGTGTACTGCAATGTAGTGATGTGGGTGACTGTGGGAGAGTATTGGTTGTGGGTGGGCGGTGTTTGGTGAAGGTCGGTCAATGAGGTAAAGAAGAAACCGCCCTCCTTCATCAAGAGAACACCAATAATGTTTCTACATATATATTTATTTTAGGATAGGAAAAGTGATAGAGCAGAGCCAGCCTCCAAACAGAAAGCCTCTTTTAGGTCCATCAGTACCTCCCTGGCCTCCAACATCAAGAGACGTAGGTCCTCCAAAGACACGGTAAGGAGATGAAGAAATGACTGCCCTCCCCTGTAATTCTCTCTCTCCTTCTCTTCCATTATCTCATCTCTCCTCTGTCATTTCATTTTTTTTCGCCAAAACGTTTCATTCCAGACTCTTGTCAGTCACCCCCCCACACATGAAGTTACAGTCACGGCCACACGTCTGTCAGTCAGTCAGTCATCAGTTAACCATCCAGACATCTGTCCAAAACCAAACAAGGAATACCGATAGGAGCAGGTGTAGGCTGTTTAAAGCTAAGGGCTTGTTTTGCTCTTTTCCCAACACTCATTTTTGTTTTGAATGAAAATTCTGTAAGGGGGCAATAAGCGCTAGCATGTTGTGCAATATGCTCATTGTTGTCCTGTGGCTAACCTGGGCACTATTTTGTTTTTACCTATCGTTTAGATGTTTTTGTGTCAAATGACTGCTTGGTGTGTGCTGCACGATCCTTTGTGTCACATTTTGTAAGGTTGTTGTCAAGCCACATTCCTGACATTGAAAAAAATGGCCTGGAAAAAAAAGACTGCCCAAGGGTAACAGACTTAACGTTGATTCTTTCCACAGACTACTCTTGTCTTTGTGTGTGTTGATTTACTAAACATGTTTTACTTGCAGTGTTTGAGTCACACAATGTCACTGGGAGTAAAGTGAGAGGTGACATTGTGGATTGAGTTTGGTCCAGATGATAAACCTTAAATCTTCATTGTTGATGTTAAATACTTGGTAATTTATTAACAATTATTTCTACACTCGATTTTTCCAGCTCCTTGTACATATAATTGGATACTGTGTTGATGATTTCTGTAACAGAATTCACACCTTATTTAGTCAATAACGTGCTGCAGCCAACACCTTGGGATATCATAAATAATTTTGCATGATGACGTACAGTATTAATATTTGTATGCATTTATGATTGGGATTTGTCAGCTGAACATTTCTGTTATTATTTCCATTCCCTTTTTGTCTCCAGGTGGTGCCCTGCAGATCAGTTTGTCTATAAATCAGTTTGACTAAATCGGTACCTTGAATTGTTTTGGTTTTTCATTACATGCTATTTACAGACCATTTTCCAGAGCACCAGCAAACCAAATTGGTTCTGTCAAGTTCCAGAACATTTGATAGGTTGCTGCAATTGTTCCTAAAATATGAAAACTGTCCAGATGTGCTGGAGTATATACATTGTTTGTAAAAAGGAAATAAGACATTGCATGAATGCTCCCAGAATTTGCTCTCACATTTTGTTATGGCAGTTTAAAACACAAGTGGTGCAGTGGGTTATTACCTAACCCAAATAAAAATGGGCAAGTTTTGCCAGTGTTGTGCATAATGTTTTAGTCAATATAAGGAGAAAATTTAAATAGCTTAAAGAAATAAGCTTAAAAAAATAAAAACATTGTCAAAAATATAAATTGGTTTGTTGAATTGAATCATCCGTAAGTTATATACACGTATATATTTAGATATGAAAACGACAATATGTTCTGGAAATGTTTCCAGGATGTTCAAATGACTCTGTAGGAAATAAATACAATTTCAGAATGATGTTGTAAAAATAATAACATATTAGTAAGCCCCATATGACATTTCAATAAATATATATATATTTGGAACCCATTTACTTTTGTCTTAACCATCCTATTATTTTATATCAGTGTTTATTTCTAAATGGATTTTGAGTGTTGGTGCCCACTCCACATGCTACACTGCTTCTTCCCTCCTTGGTTGTTGTGAGGTAGAGCGTTCTCATGCTGTTCACCTGTCTGTCAGCAGGAGGTGCTGTGAGCTATGATTCGGAATGTAAAGCTACAATGTACATTACACTTTAACATCATTGAAAACAGTGAGGTCAGACTGGGCCAAGATCAGTAACCAAACATTGTTGAACGTTGCAGATAGAAAGGTCATGGAGAGAACAGATGTCATTCCTTATCCTACATGCTTGAGAGGAATCGTTGTTCTACATAGTACATTTCTATCTTAACACTCCATACCGTTGGCCCCCCTGGGTAATTGATGGGTTTTTTGATCACAACGTAATGAATATAATGCTACAAATCTTTTATGCTTAAAGAGTAATATTCATATGTATATACTTGTAGCCAGGACATTTGATATAAAATAATGTTTTTTAGAAGGTGTTTCTTTTAATCAGCCCAGTGCTATTCATTTACTGGATTAGAACCACTTTAATACAATAGTAATTGGTCAATAACATACTGAAATTAACAATTTCTCAGCAGGACAAAAGAAATCTGTGTCCAGATATAATTATTTTAGTATCCATGGTAACCTTTACCTAAGTGTAGGCAATTTTAAGACCCCTAGTAACACAAAGAACTATCTCCCCAAAAACTGAGTGTAAATTGCTGTCTGTGCACCATCATGCACAAACATCAGGGTATGAAATTTAGCATTCATTAAAAACACACACAAAGACACATCCAGCAAAAGGATGGAAATGTCTGGCACACAGCTCTCGAAGAAATATATTTAAAACATAACAATATCGTGGCATATGGCAGAAAAGTGAATTGGTCAGTTACTTGGCAACAACTTAGCCAGCTTAGTCTCACATCTGTGACCTTGCTTTGTTTATTGATCAGCATACACAGTTCAGAGGACCCTGCTGTGCTCTGCGTGATCTGTCCAAACAAGTCATTCCGAATCACAGGCAAACACTGCCTTGTGGGTAGAGGGGGGAATGAAAGTTTGACATAAAGTGTTACATAACATCTGTGGCGTATGCACTGTGAATGTATAGAGGTGTGAGAGTAGCTGAAATCATGTTGTCCTTTTGTCTTTTCTCTCCTCCTCTCCACAGCCTTATCCCACAGACATCACAGGCCAGCTCAACTTGTCAGATCCGTCGGTCAGCACGGTGGTGTGAGAATGAGAGAAATAGAATTAGCAAGGAGAGAGAATGAGAGAGACTTTGGACTGAAAGAAGAGAAAGGATCCTGGTTGGGGGCCAGAAGTGATGGTCCTTTGCTGCTATGCTGCCAGAGCCATCGTCTGTCCTTATTTTGCTATCTACCACATAGAATGTGTGTCTTGCTCATTCTACCAGAATCCCACCAAACACTACAGGCAGGAACCAGACAGTCGGGATCCCACTGTCACACTGTGCTAGTTCACACTGGAGT
The DNA here is from genome assembly GCA_016801145.1 of Umbra pygmaea. Lineage (NCBI taxonomy): Eukaryota > Metazoa > Chordata > Actinopteri > Esociformes > Umbridae > Umbra > Umbra pygmaea. The sequence continues at coordinate 9,941 of JACXGM010020852.1, read as the reverse complement.
TAATCCACATGATTTTCCCTAACAGGCCTGACTCAAACAAAAGAAAGCTTTAGGTCTAATTTTTATTTTTATAATCTGTCAGCTAATGTCCTGTTTACTGTATGAACAAAACAATCAGAAATGTATCTCTCACCCTCCCAACTGTTACAGACACCATTTCCTCATGATTATGTCATTTGAGACATGTTGTCATGCACTGTGTTTTCCAATTCCAAAAAGTGATAGATTTGATAGATCAGAATGCTTAGCACTCTACCGTGATGTCACTGTCTTACTACCTCCATTATTTAGACCAACTGTAGACATGTACTGTAGATATATGTATTTTGTACTGCATTTTCCCATTTTTGTCAGCAGGTTTTTTGTTGTTTTCTTTTGGCTAATTCTGTGTAGTTTGTCCAATAATGATGCAGGAGTGGTTGATTTTGACATAAGCAGCATGAAAAAATATATATATCCTAAGTGTAAATCCGAGCTAAGCACAGTTTGTCCATTGTAGCACTCAGCTCAGCTGCAATCCATGTCTTTAGCTATCTGTCTTCATTAGCGCTTTTGTGTGCATTTACTTTTTTCTCTCAGTGGTAGAACAGTACTTGATTGGCTGGCAGAATACCTTCAGCATTCAAAATATCACATTGCTAAATGTTGTTGGCAAAACAGGGAAGAAAGACTTGGCTCTAACTGAAATACAGTAAACAGGCAAAGTAATGATGTAAGCTAATTTATTGTATACTCAATTATATTGCTTTCAAATATGAATTGGGTTTTCCCCAAAATCGCTGTCATTCATGCAAATAATTTTTTTATTTACATGAACTCTCTCTAAAAAAGTATTTTGTTTACATCAAGATACAGTTGAGGATAACCATTAAAAGCTAAATGGAGATTAAACCTGCCCACAGAAAGTTCACATTTTTGTTTTTTAACCTTAAACTGACTCACCTGATTTAATTGTTAAACTACTCACGAAAACTTTGAACAATTGATTTAGGTGTTCCAGTTTAAGGTAAAAAAATAGACATGAAATATCTGCTGTTTTATAAAGAAGTTTGGGAAATAATGTTATGAGATAAAACAGTTTATTATTACTGTAATAACAGCACAGTGAAGAAAGAGCTGGTCTACAAAGCAGATACACAAAGAGATTATGACCAAGGTTATATAGAGAGTTAGGTCCATAAATATTTGGACATTGGCTATGTTATCATTATTTCCGATGATTGAAATTGATTTGAATTTTATGAGCTGAAAGTGCAGACTAGTTCAACTGTAATTTGAGGGTACTTACATCCAAATCAGATGAACGGTGTAGGACTTACACCATTTTTCTGGCTCAAAAAATGTGGACAAACAAAAACCTAAAAATTAAATTGTGAATTTTAATAATTAGTTGCAAATCCTTTCCAGTGAATGACTGGCTGATGTCTGGGACACATAGACCACCTGAAACACTACCTCCATCATGCAACACAATTTGTGGTTCCTTCTGTTATCCCTACTCTTCCCTTCCATCATTCTGTGGCACATTGAACGTTGTCTTATCTGTCTATAGGAAGTTCTTTGTCTTATCTGTCTATAGAAAGTTCTTTGTCTTATCTGTCTATAGGAAGTTCTTTGTCTTATCTGTCTATAGGAAGTTCTTTGTTTTATCCGTCTATAGGACAATCTTTGTCTTATCTGTGTATAGAAGGTTCTTTGTCTTATCTGTCTATAGGAAGTTCTTTGTCTTATCTGTCTATAGGAAGTTCTTTGTCTTATCTGTCTATAGAAAGTTCTTTGTCTTATCTGTCTATAGGAAGTAATTTGTCTTATCTGTCTATAGGAAGTTCTTTGTCTTATCTGTCTATAGGAAGTTATTTGTCTTACCTGTCTATAGGAAGTTCTTTGTTTTATCCGTCTATAGGACAATCTTTGTCTTATCTGTGTATAGGAAGTTCTTTGTCTTATCTATCTATAGGAAGTTCTTTCAGAACTGTTGTTTTTTATGTTTTTTGGCAAACTCTAATCTGGTCATTCTGTTTTTGAGGTTTGTCTTGTGGTAAATCCTCTCTGGTGACATTTTTTCTTGATAGTTTTCTTTGACACAGATATGACAACAGCCTGGAGGTTGTTCTAGATCTGGCCAAATGTTGTGAAAGGATTTGCTTCACCAGCTTAATAGTTCTTCTGTCATCCACCACAATTGTTTTTATGTGGTTTTCCAGACCATTTGGTTTTCTTGAACTCACCAGTATGTTTTGTCTTTTGAAAATGTACAAAATAGTTGATGTGGCCAGAAGCTAATGTTATTGCTATCTTTTTTAAATATATGTCTCGTGTCACTGGCAGCTCTCTGGAGTTTATATTGATGGTTAACGGCAACATATCCTGAATGCAAATCTAGACATTTTATCTGCTTATATTAATTTAATTAAGTTTTGAGGGAAATAACACACAACCGGACATAGAACATCGGAGCAAGCAATTGTCCAAATACGTTTCGACCCCTAAAAATCTGGGTGTACATACAACAAATGCTGTAATTCCTACACAGTTTACCTTATTTGGATGCTAATACCCTCAAATTATATCAGAAAATCTGCACTTTTAGTTCATGTTCATTATTTAATATCAACACCAATATGCTAAGGTAGCTGAAACAATACAAATAACTTAGTCAATGTCCAAATCTTTATGGACCTAACTATATATACATTATTGTGGCATGTATATAATTGTTGGATGATTTGAGTGTGAACTGCACTGACTAAGAATCAGTCTCTTTGGCTACAACTATCCAGTAATGCTATCTACATCATAATAATGTATATCATGTGTATATGTGTAATATAAACTAATGTTTAATTAACCATATGGGCTTTCAAGTAATTGGCTAAGATGGCTGTGGTAGATGTGTGGTTAAACCTATAATTAATTAACTTCCATATATTACTATATTTCACTATATCACTGTATTTAGCTTTATATGTGAAATTAGATCAAGATTCCTCTCTCACCCATTATATTACACTTACTGCAAAAATAGATATTGTTTAAGGTTTTTTCTGTAGAAGATGCTCGAAAAGACAACTAAAAACAACTAAAGCTCCTTTTACAAAACATTTAAAATGCTGTACATATCAGTTTGATATTAAAACAATAAGAGGGCCTTGCTTACAATATTTGTGAGAAATTAAGAATGTGAATTATGTACCTGTAACTGTTAGACAAGTGTATAGTATTTTATGAGCGGGAGACATGTTTTTGTTCTGTAGCCCCATGGTACTCAAATTAGAGAGAGTTAGGAATTTATCTGTCTCAAGCAACTTGTTTTGTAACTATGATTGAAATGTTGACCCACAAGGATTTTTTAGAAGGGTTCATTTATCTTTCTTCTAAAATAATGTAGAGAACCTAATTTTTTATACTAACCACCTAGCCAAAAACCTGACACCTACATTTTAGCTATTGTTACATCAATGTTCTCATGAATATTGTTAATACAATATACCTAACTGATTATGTAAGTACAATAAATTAATTGAATGAATGAATTAAGTTCAAAGAAGTCAACAAATAAAAAATTGGAGATTTCTTTTACCATATAATTTTAAGTGCTCATGAGTGTTTGCAACAAATCCGGTGAGTAAACTCAGTCAAATTTTATAATCATTTGACAGACTAACTCATTTCTCAAAAAGGGGTGTTTTTCTGAATACATTTTAACTCAAGAGTGAACTGGGTTTATTCAGATCATACAAGTGAATTCCTGTTTGCATGACTAAGGTACAAAGGTTATGTTAGTCCAGAAGGTTTAATGTGTGCAATGCTTGGAAAACAAATGAGATGGGGTTCTGTGATTGAACTTAACACTGTAAGTACAGGGTAAAATGGCCAATCAGGGGATTCAAACATATTTAAAAACATTGTTTTTGTATTCTTTAAAAGTAACTGATAATATTTTGAAATATTGTAAGTTAGGCTTCTATAACCTAATTATCATCACTACCAAATGTGCTTTCAATTTTACTCCTATATTGCGTGAATAATGAATATACTGAATATTATAATATTTGTTTGTAATAGAAATCAGTTGTACTCTTTAATAAAATGTCTGATATAATAAATGCTTATAGTTGTAATGAAGTGGAGTGGTGTGGAGAGAATGCAGGAGTTTAATAGCTTTTGGTGTTAGAGGAGCCAGACGCAGGCGATTCACGTTCCTTATTTTATTCATGGACGTGGATATAGAAAATAAAGAATCTAAGCCAACATGGCTACTTAACAGCATGGGTGACAGTGATGCCCAAAATAACAACCATTTATGCTTACAAGGTAAAAATCACTCACTGCACAACAGAGATTCAGCAGGAGCTGAATTTACATAGGTTTAAACCTTCTCAGGACGAATACTCACTAGTACATTAACGTAGTACAAACACAGATGAGCAATAGTTGAATTATGATAGAAAGGTACTGCTCAAATGGACAGAGATTCACACAGGAAATAAATGCACTATTGAATAGATTACAGACAGCTGATCATTGTAAAGATTACTTCCAGACTAGTTAGGAAAGATAATGATGTTTATTGAATTACAAAATAGGAGAATGTTAAATGTACTGTACCAAAGGCAGAGGCAGCAGCAGCAGACCGGAGGGACGAAGAAGCAACGGTGGTCCGGAGGACGGAGGCAGCAGCGACGGGCCGGATGGCTGAGTCCGGGCAGGCGGAGGTCCGGCTGAGCAAGGCAGAAGCAAAGGATGAGGCGGAGGACAGGCAGGCGGCACCAGAGGCAGAGTCCAGGCCAACAAACGCGGAGTCAACGGCCCCGCAGGAGGGGCAGCCAGGCCGGAGGGGGCTTGGTGGGCCAAGGCAAAGGCGGACCAGGCACCGGAACCACAGCAAACACAGGAACCTGGAAGGACACAGCACAGACAGACACAGACAAACAGACAGACACAGAGAGGGGCACAGAGACCGGGGCAGGCACAAGCCCGGGGACAAGCACCGGAGCGGGGACTAGGGCAGGAACTGGCACGGGGACAGGGGCAGACACAGGGACAGGGGCAGACACTGGCATGGGGACAGGGGCAGACACTGGCACAGGGACAGGGGCAGACACTGGCACGGGGACAGGGGCAGACACTGGCACGGAGATTGGATCAGGCACACGCCCGGAGACTCGGGCAGGCTCAGGGACAGCAAATGGTACGGGAACAATGGAAGGCACAGGGACAATGAAAGGCTCAGGCTCGGGAGTCAAAGCAGGCTCGGGGACAGGGGCAGCCAACGGCACTGGGACAGGGGCTGCCAACGGCACTGGGACAGGGGCAGGCTCTGGGACAGGGGCAGGCTCTCGGACAAGGGCAGGCTCAGTGACCGGGAAAGGCTCAGGAAATGGAACAGGCAATGGCACAGGTACTGGTGCAGACAATGGCTCAGGGGCAGACACCAGCTCGGGAACCAGGGCAGGCACCGGCACGGGGACTAAGGCAAGCACCGGGACTGAGTCAGGCACTGGCACGGGGACTGGATGAGGAACAAGGGAAGGGTCTAACTCAGGGAAAAGGGCAGGCCCGGGGAGCAGGACATGTCCGGGGACAAGGCAAGGCTCAGGCTTGACTGATGGTGATGTAGCAACCTCTGGTGGCCGAGGCGGCGTGGGAGCGACCTCTGGTGGCCGAGTCGGAGCGGGAGCGACCTCTGGTGGCCGAGGCGGAGCGGGAGCGGCCTCTGGTGGCCGAGGCGGAGCGGGAGCGACCTCTGGTGGCCGAGACTAGGAAGCGACCTCTGGTGGCCGAGACTAGGGAGCGACCTCTGGTGGCCGAGACTAGGGAGCGACCTCTGGTGGCCGAGACTAGGGAGCGACCTCTGGTGGTCGTGTAGCGGGAGCGACCTCTGGTGGTCGTGTAGCGGGAGCGACCTCTGGTGGCCGAGACTGGGGAGCGACCTCTGCTGTCCGAGACTGGAGAGTGACCTCTGGTGGCCGAGACTGGGGAGCGACCTCTGGTGGTCGGGAGGCTTGAGCCGGAGCGGCCTCTTGTGGCCGGGAGGCTTGAGCCGGAGCGGCCTCTTGTGGCCGGTAGGCTTGAGCCGGAGCGGCCTCTTGTGGCCGGGAGGCTTGAGCCGGAGCGGCCTCTTCTGGCCGGGAGGCTTGAGCCAGAGCGGCCTCTTCTGGCCGGGAGGCTTGAGCCGGAGCGGCCTCTTGTGGCTGGGAGTAACCCCTTTTAATAGCCCGCTGCCCTATATAAGGGATAATCCAGTCCTAGTTTTCAGAGGTGGCTGACCCATCTATAAGTGCAGGCATTTCCTCTTCGTCACCCTCATCCATCGAGGGAAACAGGCCGGCGGCCATCTTGGAACTGAGGCTGGTAGCCATCTTGGAACTGGGGCTTGTAGCCATCTTGGAACTGGGGCTGGTAGCCATCTTGGAACTGGGGATGGTAGCCATCTTGGAACTGGGGATGGTGGCCAACTTGGGATCAGCCATCTTGGGACACGGGCTGGAGGCCATCTTGGGACACGGGCTGGAGGCCATCTTGGCCTGGGAAGAGGGAACTATCTTTGGAGGAGATGTGGGTGTCCTCATGGTCTGGGCAGAAAGTTTGACAGTCTGGAGTACCTGGAAAAGGTGTTTCCCATACAAGGGTTCTTCCTGGTCCAATCGACGGAATTGGACGGACCCCAGTTTTCCCTCTAGTATCCTCCTCTTCCATACATCTTCCTCTGAAGCTAACTCCTCCAACAAGGAGGTCAGCAGTTTTGTCTCTGTTGCCCATCTTATGGGAACAGAAGGTGCTGTGTAATGGCTGGTCATTTTTGGGCGAGGTATTCTGTAACAATTACTCCCAGACTAGTTAGGAAAGATAATGATGTTTATTGAATTACAAAATAGGAGAATGTGTAATGTACTGTACCAAAAACCAGGCAGTCAGACAGGCAGAGGTCCATGAACAAATCCAGGTAATTTTCAAAATCCAGGTAATCAGACAGGCAGAGTTTGGTACACTAAACAGGTTCTCAGACAGGCAGAATGAAAACAAGGCAGAACAGATTAAGTGAAGGTACAGAGGATAATCCAAGACAATATACGTAATACACAATGCAAGGGTCAGGCCAGAATAACAATTCAAGAATTGTATGCTCAGTAGGAAGAAAATGAATTACTTACAATACCTCGCGAAGAGGCAATGGTGTGTGTGTAAGCCTTAAATACAGACTGGGTGAGAGCAGGTGTACAGAATTTGGGTGATTGAGTCCGAGTTATGAGAATTGTAGTTCTGAGCAGTCTAGGATAGGGAAGCTGTAGTTCTCAGGGAAGAGGAACTGGGAATGTTACAATAATCATGAACAGAAAACAAGACAAGTGATTAGTGGGAAGTTATGTAATTGTCCACAAACACAATCAGTCAATTAGGTCCTGATAGACACCTGCCATGGCCTGAGCTGTGACAGTATCCCGCCTCAAAGGAGCAGCCTCCGGATGTGAAAGCCAAGCAAAGGGAGGGGGGCAGGGGAATCGGGTAGGCACCGCCGGCACAGGGCACAGCCGGGAACAACTCAACCGGTGTCTAATAAAAAGTGGCAAAGCCTCAGTTACCTGGTAAGGGGGCAGAACAACAGACACCTGGTCAGGGGGCAGATCTTCAGGCACCTGATCTGGAGCTGTAAACACCTGGTCAGGGAGCGGATCTGCAGGCACCTGGTTCGGAGATGTAGCTGCAGGTACCGGTCAGGGGGGTGAGCTGTAGGCACCTGGACGGGTCGAAGCTGCATGCACCGGTGAAAGGGACGGAGCTGTAGGGAGCATAGACCTCTCTGCATCAGCATTGAACAAAACAGCAGAAGGCAGAGTCATCTCTGCAGCAGTCATCAACTCATCAGTGGGTGAGTCATATGGGGGACAGAGTGATTATCCCAGCTGCCAGTGGAAATCCTGCAGCAAGTGGCTGGGTCCTTTCTGCAGCAGCCGTTGACTCAGCAGGGGGCAAAGCCTCTTTCATGGCTGCTGGGGGTGGCACAGCAACAGGGGGCAGAGCCTCTTCCATGGCTGCCGGGGAAGGCACAGTAGCAGGGGGCAGAGGCAATTCCAGGGCTGCTGAGGATGTTGTAGACTCTTGCGCTGGAAAGCAAACTAGTACTGGCCCAGTACTGATGGCTCATAGACTGGGAGTCCAATGAAGTCCTCTACGGGCTCCTCCCAGTGTCTATCCTGCATCCACTCCTCTTCATCCTCCTCAGAGTAGAATAGTTCCAGGACCTTGTCAATGTAGAGAGGGGCTGGCAGCTCCAGGGGAGGTGGTCATCTGGTAGTATGGGTCCCCCACCGCTCCATCGGCACATTGCCTCCTGGTTTGTCTTTTCTGCTTCTGTTTCATCCTGCCTCTCTGATTAAGGTTGGTTATTCTATGAGGTGGAGTGTTGTGGAGAGAATGCAGGAGTGTAACAGCTTGTGGTAAGCGAAGAGCAAGATGCAGGCAATTCACGTTCATTATTTTATTCAAGGATGTTCATACAGAAAATAAAGAATCTAAGCCAACTTAACAGGATGGGCGACAGTGATGCCACCTTTATATACACCTTTAAATCTTTATTCCTACAAGGCAAAAATCACTCACTGTACATAACAGAATACAAGACGAAATGAGGAATAGCTGAATTTACATAGATTAAAAACTTCTCAGGATGAATAATCATTAGTAAATTAAAGTAGTATGAACACGGACAAGCAATATCTGAATTAACATAGAACAGTAGTGCTCAAATGGGCAAAGATTCACCATACAGGTAACAATAATGACAATGAGCAAACACATTAACTAAATACACAGAGTAATTAATGGATTCCTGACAGATGATTGTGAACAGAAAACTAGACAGACAATTGGTGGGAAATGATTTCACACATAACAAACACAAAAGAAATCAGTCAATTAGATCCTGATATACACTTGCAATGGCCTAAGCTGTGAAAATAGTTGGACACAGAATATTTATCGTCATAATACTGACTGATAGTCATGTTAAAGTAATATCTTTGATGTTGTGACCTCATTTAAAAAATGTAAAAAATGTATAAAAATCTTCAGTGGTTAATGTTTACCATCCATACTTTAACGTATTACCTGAACCAGTGGTTTTGAAATTAACCAATGAGTAACATTATGATGAATAATGTAACAATTTCAATGGCTCATGTTATAAGAAAGCAAAGTCAATGTTTTTATACATTCCTCAATTTATATTTTCCTCACAACCATATAAAATTAGAAATCAACTCATGATACATCAAATATATAATGAAAACTACAAAATAAATTAATGGAATCTCATGCATATTCACAGTAGCGTACAGACCAATTTAACATAATACATATATACATAATGACATTTAAGTATACTTAACCAAATTACCAAAGCACTTTGAACTGTAGCCATGTACACAAACAAACACACACACACACACCCACACCCACTTGTAAATTGGCATCCTGTGTATGGAAGGTGACTACACATCAATTCTTGATTGAAAACATTTGTATTTATACTGGGTTTTACTTTGATAGTATATTTTTCAGCTATGCACTATTTAAAGGCAATCCACTGTAAGAATATCACACTCAAAGTACAGTAGGCATATATCACAGTTCCAACGAAGGTGTAGATGTTAGAGACAGGCGCGAAGGAATATAGTTACTCAATAGTAGTTCATTCAGGACTTCCACAAGAACAACTGCCTTGTGGGGCATAACTTAATAGAAACAAGAAACCGGAACATGTAACAGAGAACAACAATCGACAGGGGACTAAGCACAAACACACACTATATACTAAACCACAGGAGGGACAATGGAAAACACCTGAGCAATAATCAACTTAGGAGGGAGGAGCGGGAACCCTAATCAACACACAACACACATGACAGAAACCATTATAGACACTGGACGTAAACAAATGC
>JACXGM010020851.1:0-17575 GCA_016801145.1 Umbra pygmaea | reverse complement strand
GACTCCTAGGTTCATTCTAAAGCCTACCCTATATGTCTCATGTCTATCCTATATGTCCGACTCCTAGGTTCATTCTAAAGACTACCCTATATGTCTCATGTCTATCCTACTGTTTTTGGTTGATTCTTAGGTCCATTCTAAAGCATGAGATGGGCCTCTGCAAGCATTCTCTTGATTTGCTAACTAACATTCAACTGCATGAGTCACTGATGTATAATCAGTTTAGTTCTTTGTTCTGGAGTCATTTAAACTTATTCTGAGAAACTGTAATACCAGCTGCAGCACTATTGAATGAGTTCATTTATTGCCACTGTTTGCAATTAACAAATCAAACAAAAGCAATTTAATATTTCAAGACAATGACTGCCTCAAGTGGTTTCCCACTTTCCAACTGAAAATGCAACTCGTTTTGACTTCTCCAGTCTGAATATTATTCAACCCCTGAATAGAATCCCTCACAACAGCACAAATATACAAAACAGGAGTTGCCATAAGCACACCTGATCGAACTAATCATGGGCTTAATTAGTTGAACCAGGTGTACTTGAGCTGGAATACATTTCATACCTGAAATGGCTAGGGGTAAAAAAAATTGAAGACATGAGATCATCCTACTTCACGAACAAGGACCCAAAATTTGAGAAGTAAGTAAGTAAATTTTAATTATAAAGCACACTAATGCAGCAAAGCTGACCGAGTTGCTGAACAAAGCCATAAACATTGACACACTAAGTTACAGTCACTAACAATCTAAATAACAAAATCAAGAAAGATTTTTAACATTCCAACTAGTTCATATAAATATAAGTGCATTTTCAGTTTGCAGAGAAGGAACTGAATGTTCCCAGAGACATTGTTTGAAACATAGTTTGCAAGTTCAAAGTGAAGGGAACGGTGGTTGCACTACCTGGACGGGGCAGAAAAAGGAAGCTATCAGCTGCTACAAACAGACTTCTGAGACTGCAGGTTGTGAAAAACCCTTGAGTGACTGCAAAAGACCTGTAGCAAGACTTGGTGGCAACAGGCACTGAGATTTCAGTGAGCACATTAGGGCGCATACTAAACACAAAAGGTTTCCATGCCAGAACTTCAAGATCTATACCACTACTAACCAAAAAGTACAAAAGAATTTAGCTCCAATATGCTCAAAATCAAATATAGAAGCCACATAGGTTTTGGGATTCTGTTCTGTGGAGCGATGGAACAAAACTGGAACTTTTCAGCATGATGGATCAGCGGTATATCTGGAGGAAAAAGAATTAAGCATACTCCGAAAAGAACACTCTGCCCACAGTCAAGCATGGTGGTGGCTCTGTGATGATTTGGGGTTGCTTTGCTTATGGAAGGCAAGATGGATTCATTGAAGTATCAGGGAATCCTAGGAGAAAACACAATGCCGTCTGTGAGGAAGATGAGGCTTGGGCATCATTGGACCTTCCAACAGAACAATGCATACCTCAAAGTCCACCAAGCCTTGATTGCAGAAGATGTCCTGGAAGATGCTTCAGTGGCCATCACAGTCGCCTGACTTGAACCCCATAGAAGATCTTTGGTGGGATTTGAAGTAGGCGGATGCAGCATGCAAACCCAAGAATATTACTGAACTGGAGGCCCTTGATCATGGGGCCATTGGCAAATGCTGCCCAGAGGCTGGTGTCTGTCAAAGTCAAAGTCAAAGTTGTTTATTTATCATATGCATCGAATAACATACATCATCCTATACAGAGAAATTCTTTTGACATGGCACGGCGATTATATGCAGTGGGCTTAAAAACAAGAATTACAACAATATAAAGAATTTTAAAATAATAATGACAATAGTAATAATAATAATAATAAAACGCTATGTACGCAGTGATCTGGAAAATGTACAACAGTAGAAGTAGTAAATATTATAGATTTGGCATGGAAAATTGCTTTTAAAGGTGCATTTGAATTCTGCTACATCAGATGTAGAGAGCATAAAGTGACCAGAGAGTGTTAGTGCTCAACAGACGATTTGCGATCAGTGTCTGGCAATGCATCTCGTTTGCAGCAGGTCATAACAGCAAAAGGGTGCTCTACTAAGTGCTAAAGATGCTTGCCATGAAGGGTTTGAATCATTTTGAGTCTGAAGAAGTCATTATCAGTTTCATTTATAGTTGAATTTGGGGAAAAAGTTTGAAGCATTTGTTGTATTGAACTATTTCAATTGCTTTTGTTTGATTTGTTCATTCATCCAATGCTTACACACTTCTAATTCTAAAATTGGAGTGGATATCTGTAAGGATGGGTAACATCGTGAGAGGCATTTTCATACAGTAGTCAGTACCCAAGAACAGTCTGGTAGTAGTTGTAGATTTGTATACAGTACCAAAGAACAGTCTGATAGTAGTTGTACTGTAGGTTTTATACAGTACCCAAGAACAGTCTGGTAGTAGTTGTAGGTTTTCAAAGAGTACCCAATTACTGTACAGTCTGGTAGATATTGTTTTTTTATACAGTACCCAAGAACAGTCTGGTAGTAGTTGTAGGTTTTCAAAGAGTACCCAATTACTGTACAGTCTGGTAGATATTGTTTTTTTATACAGTACCCAAGAACAGTCCTGGTAGTAATTCTAGGTTTTTCATATAGTACACAATACCTATCTCATAGTAGTTCTAAGTTGTAATAGAGCACCCAAGCCCAGAGTGGGTGTTAAATGTGAAAAAACAAGCCCTTTTTCAGAGTAACAGAAAGAGAAATAATTTTGCTGTGAATTAACTCCACCCCGAGACGTAATCCTCTCTATGCTCTTGAGTACGATAGAAAATCTAAGATCAGGTCCCTGGATCTACGATATTGCCGTTTTTCATTATGATATCAAATCAAAACAGGTCCTAGTTCAGCTCATATTTTTCAAGCAGGTTATTGAAAATTGGCCCTTGGATTTAGATCTGGGACATATCTGGTTCAAACACTCCTACAGAGTCTACTGCCAGATGATGACAGGATGGAATGGGAAGAGTAGGAAAATCCGACTTCATCAGAACCGTCACCGTATTTCCTGTTATAACCAACTGACCCTATAAATCCACATCCCCCCCCCCTCCTTTTAGTTCTCTTTTCTTTCCACAATGTTTATTTTTGGGGGTGAGAGACAAACAGGCTGATCTTCATTTTATTTATTCAACAACCACATAAAAACAGTTAACAGTTAGAACTGGAGCTAATTAGTGGGGACGCAGCAGATGTCACATCCTGTTCTTTCTTTCTCTCCCTCTGTCTTTCTCTTTCTATCCCTTGCTCTCTTGCTCTCAATTGCATCTGATTAGCAACAGATTCTTGTTTTTGTGGTTGATCACTCACTGAATAACTGAAACAGACAAACTGCACTCTCTGGAGACAGTTTAAAGGATCAGTGCTGTGGAACAAGAAGGGCTTTGTACCAGGCTCACATGGTGTTGAGTGAGGCTGGACCTATATGGTGAATCCTCAATTAGAGGGCTGATCAGAAGATCCCTTAGGTTGGCAATTCTTAGCTCAGAGGAGGTCTGCTAGTTGCTGAGTCAGTAAATATAATGTGATAAGTCAGGGAACAATGTGGCTGACATTGACAATCAGGACTGCCTGGAGAACAGGTTTTCACTGGAGCCTGGTCCTAGATCTGTATGTTCAGCACAAACAGATCTAGGACCATGCCAGTCATAACAACACATTTGTCATCTCTTCTTCAGGTCATAAAACATTCTACATTATTTGGAACAAAAATACACTGTCTATGGCTTTCTGAAGCTTAGTGAGCACTCAACTTAAAGTTAGTTGTAAATATATTCTGTTTAAGAGACTGGAGCTCCATGACCCATTGAACACATGCCAATGAAATTATACACTGGGAGAGCAAAGCTAGCATTTCAGCTAGCTTGTATCTCGGCGCGGCCTGTTGATGTGTCTTGCTCAACCATGTTACTGGATTACCTTCACCTGGATTATTCTACTAATCACTGGACTCAATTTTATTTTACTGCAAACATATCTGCTGGACCTTTCTGCTCATTCTTTTGGAGTATTACACCAGATTTCACTTGCTAATTGTCCTGCAACAAATTTCCCAGATATCTTCATTCCACCACCTGCTAACTGGCTAGCTATATGGTTTCCCTGGCTTGTGTTCTGGCAACCCGGTCTCCACCTGTTTGCCATGGCCTGGGCCCCAGCCGTGAGTTCACACTAAGTCTCCACTCTCTCTTTGTTTATACTCTGCTGGCGAGGGTTGTGCTTCTGTTGTGTTTTTAACAGCTAGGCTCTGGTGCTGGTTAGGTTGGCTAGGTTGTAATGTCCTGGGTCCGACACTGCTAGTGCTTCCGTGTGATAGTCCTCTGTTGCTTCCACTGGATCTATAAATTGCTTTCATGTACCATCAAATTGACATCCCTTTGCTTCTATTCTTGACATTTTGTCCTAGATTACTATTTACACCTTTCTTCCCCCTACAGTATACTACTCCAGTTCTGATCTATTATCTATGAGTATCAATTACCACCCCTCTCCAGATGTAACTCAGCGTGCCAGCTCATCTGGCATTCTACGTAGACGCCTCTACCTACATTGGGGCCAGGGCCGGCCCGAGGCATAAGTAAACTAAGCGGCTGCACAGGTGACTCAGCGTGGTAGGAGGCAAATTCTGCTTAGGGTCCTCAAAAGGCTCGGGCCAGAACTGATTGGGGCTCACAATGCAATTGGTCTTTTAACTCTGCTACACTGGTAGCAACATCAGCTTGCTCTGGTCTCACACCCCACCTCCTAGACACCCACAAAATAAACCTTGGTTTTCTTCAACCCCTCCATTCTACAACCATCTGTACCCTCACCCCACCCTGTCAAACTACCAATCTGGCTCTCTTTATAACCCATTCTAATAATGTATTAAAATATGTGTCATTCATGTCCTCAGCACCCTGGTTTACACCTGAGCTTCGTTCAGGTTGGCCGCTGCCTCAAACACCTGGCTAGATTGTCGGGGCTCACCATCACTGAAGCCTACAAACATCACTTCTACACATACAGAGATGTTCTCAGTGCTGCCAGGTCCTCCTACTTCTCCAACATCACCAATAGCTCTAACATGAAGTCACACACCGAGTCAACAAACTATGTCAGCCCTGTAATGACACCCCTAGATCCCCCATTATGACTGCCAACACCTTTCTTAATTTCTTTAAAGACAAAATCCCCCCAAAAAACTCTTCTCATAGGCACAAAATCCACTCTCAATAAAACTGGCACTCTCTCTCCCCATTGATGACACAATTGTTTCCCCCTTTTTTTATAAGGGGACCATGTAAAATTTTTAAAATAAATGTTTCCATTTTATACATTGTACCTTGAAAAGGAATCCAAGAAGGCGTAAGAGGTCAGAAGTGTTTGTATTGCGTCCATGTACATAGTGTTTTTGTTTGTCTACTGTCTTCGTCTTTCATTTTCTTCCACAATTACATCTTCCACGCACTCTGATTTATTTGTACTTTCCTACATTCTGACTCCCGACAGTCATCAGCACCTTTCAGCTGCTACGACACATCAAACTCTGCCTCAACCCACCGGACTATTGCAGCTATCCAGCCAGCTACCTAGCTCAGTTAGCCTTTTCCGGCCTGTGCTACATAGCCATTCTAGCTATATTTGCCAATGCCATCACCGCACACAACTACGCCGAAAGCTGAGCAATACACCGGATTACTGTACCCTTCTGCCTTCACTCATCGGACCTGTATAGCCTATTACAGCCAACCAACCAGTAAATTAGCCACAACGCCATATCCAAATCGGCATACAGTACGCTACTGTTGAGCTAACTGCCTAGGTTAGCTTACCTCCCGGCTAGCAGGGGATTCTGCTCCAACAAATGATCCTTGGCTAGGCCGCTCATCCAAAGCTGATGTCTCAGAGCACTGCAAGACCTGCAATAACAACCGAAGTCAACAGGGATTCCTTCATCGCTGCCCCTCAGCCTGCCTTCCGCCACGTTGTGGCCGATGATATTCCACCAAGCAGCCTACTAACCGGATTAGCGGGCCTGCTCAAAACATCTAGCGGGCCTGCTAGTGTGGGAGATTTTTCCTTGTAATGATAAATTAACAGAACAATAACCAATAAGTTGAAAATGCAATGTAGCACAAAAGAGGATGCTCTACATGGAGTGTGTGACAAAAAGTCAGCTAGATATCTTTTTCTTAAAATGCATAGAAGTGATTGTTATATGTTGTTAAATATTACTCTGTATTGTTTGGTCTTTCTTTAAAACTGTAGACCTCATAAAACATGATGCAGCAAAGATTTAAGTTATACAACCAATTGAGAATGATTTGAGGAGTTATGAAGTAACTGGTCCACTGTAAAACCTTGGAGACAAAAGGACTGGCCTTGTTGACTTAAGCTAGGAGGCTTTGAAGCTCACCACATGTGGGTTGACTGTGTTTAAAATGCTAATGGTCTAATTGGGGGAAGACCTATTTTCTGTTTCCTGTGGTTTAGAAATGCATCTTTTGTCAATGATTTCATTGGTGTGTTTGGATTTGAACTGTTAGAGTTTACCAATAAGAAATGAGTGTTTACTGATATAAGGAGGATGAGAAAGAAGATTCGGGACTTCTCTCTGGGCTAAAGATGGGGAAGTCAGACTTATTTAATCAAAGTCTTATTTGCGCTAATTATCATATCTCCAGGTCTCTGAGTGCAATTATTTAATCACTAAATGCATCAAAAAGACACAACAAAAGCAACATCTTGTTAGACGGACACCCTTTTTCAGATAAGCAAACCTATTTTGACCTATTTTTTACTACTCTCTGGTCACATACATATTTGGACTCCATAATCACTATATACACATGTATATTATTAACATTCTACAGGAGGCCCCATTCTCCAGACGGTAACCCTGTTCGATTAACCATTTGCACAGTGTGAGCGCAGTTCGTGCAGAGCACTACTAGAAACTTTATTTTTGACCGGTTCTCTTTGTATCTGTTTTACATTTAATCTTGCACTCATTCAACGTCTGTGCACTTCCTGTCAATATGTCTCGTTTTTTGCTATTTGGATTGGCTTTTATGGTCCTACCATGTTGTAGATCCCCCAGTCGCCCTCAGTTTCCCCCAAATACCTTTGTCCCCCCCCCCCTTATTCAGAGACCCTTACTAATCTATCTGTCCTAACCAGCTCCCATAGAGATGCTGCCGCACTCTTTCTAACTCTACACCTTGGGCCACCCACTATACACACTCACCTCACTATATCTTTATCTGCCCACCAGGCAATGAACCTATTTAACCCTGCCCAGAAATTCACCCCACTCATTCATCCCACCCAATGCTCTAAACACCCCATTCTCAAGGCATTCTGTCGAGCTCTCATGCTGCTTTTACTCTGTTCAGCTGGGGATGTTGAAAGAAACCCTAGTCTGCTAACCAATAATGCTATCCCCACCCCCCAGGTGCTCTCTTATGTAGACTTCTGCAACAGTAAAAATCTTAGGTTCATGCATATTAATATCAGAAGCCTACTTCCTAAATTGGATTTATTCACTGCCCTTGCACACTCAGTTAACCCTGATATCCTAGCCGTGTCTGAATCCTGGCTTAGGAAACCCACCAAAAATTCAGAAGTATCATTCCCTAATTATAATATATTACCGTCAAGACAGGACCACTAAAGGAGGCAGAGTCATACTCTATTGTAGACATGCACTACAGTGCTCTGTTATCTTATCTAGGTCCTTGCCGAAACAGTATGAGCTCTTACTTTTGAAAATTCACTTTTCTAGAAACAAGTCCATCACGGTAGCCACCTGTTACAGACCCCCCTCTGCACCCAGTTGTGCCCTAGATAACCTCTGTGAATTGATTGCTCCCTATTTATCTTCAGAGTTTTTACTGTTAAGTGATTTAAATTGGGATATGCTTAATGGTTCACACAATTTACTGTCCAAACTCAATGCCCTCAATCTCACGCAAATCATCAATGAACCCACCAGTTACAACCCAAAATCTACAAACAAGGGCACCCTCATACATATTGCCCTAACTAATATGCCCTCTAAATATACCTCCGGTGTCTTCAGCCAAGACATTAGCGATCACTGTCTCATTGCCTGCATCCGTAACGGGTCTGCAGTTAAAAGGCCTCCCCTAATCACTGTCAAACGCTCCCTAAAACATTTCTGTGAACAGGCGTTCCTATTTGATTTAGCCCAGGTACCCTGAAAGGATATCAACCTTATCCCTTCAGTAGAGGATGCCTGGTCATTCTTTAAGAATGCCTTTCTTGTCGTTCTAAACAAGCATACCCCTTTTGTGGAAGTTGTAAAAAGTTCAGAACTAAGAGTAGATACAGTCCGTGGTTCACTCCAGAACTCACCACACTTAACCAGCATAAAACCATTCTGTGGCGTACCGCTTTAGCTTCGAACAACCCCCCCGACCAGCAACTTTTCAAGGAAACCGGGAACCGCTATACACAGGCGGTTAGGAATGAAAATTAGATGTTGCCTAGATGTACCTAAACAAATGTACCCATCTACCTCAGCCCCTACTCATTGTTTTTTTTTTCTAACTGTCTGTATTGTACAGCGCCACGTGACTGTATTCACCAGTCATCTACCTCCTTATATTGACATCTGTTGCACTACTTGTTGCACTACTTGTACAAATGCTAGTGGTACTACTTGTCTGACCTGCACACTGTATTATTTATTATTCATTCACTATTTTTCTCTGTTTTTACTATTTATTGTGCACTCCTTATCATGTAATTATATGTCTAACTTCTTGTTGTCTGTACCTCAACACTTTTATCTTGGCCAGGTCGTCGTCTCAAATGAGAAAATGTTCTCAATGTGACCACCTGGTTAAATAAAGGTTAAATAAATAAATAAAATTTAGCCAAAGGCTAATGTTCATCCATAGTCCCCCGGCAGGTCAGCAATAACACAAATTTACACAAACAATACCTATGTGTTCACATACAATTTAAACATACACAGACAGACTGTCAGGTTTCAGACAAGGGAAGGACCCAAAAGCAGAGGAGTTCAACAGGTAAGTGGTTATGATAGCTAGGATGGAAGGATGGACAGATAGCAGGCAGGCAGCCAGGTTGGCTTGGGTTAATGGTCCCGTGGTTAGAGCTGGCTAAAGCAGCTGGTGCGCAGTACCAGTGCTGATAATCTGTTGAAGGTACTGCTAGGTCCCAGGGTACAGGATGTGAACTTGAATAGAAGAGCAGAATGCAAAATGAGCAACTGGACATGAGAATTTGGATAAACAAGACTCAGAATATGGCTAGAAAGTATTTCACTACACTTTGCTACGCACGGTGTGGATTATCAATCGGGTGGGGACTAACTGCCAACACCCTCCTTAAATAGGAGGGACAGCAATCAGCCCAGCTGATAGGGAGGTGCAGGTGCAGAGGATCATTGGTGCCGGCATGCCTTCATGGAGTGAGGGACCTCAGGAACTGGTGAGTACAAACAAAAGAAAGACAAAGACACACAATATGCACACACAGTGGAACCAGCAGGAGGAGACATACAATAGGAGTGGGAAGACAGCTCAGGGAGGGAAACCCCTAACAGTACCAGGCAGACCACCCGGAGCTCCCGGAGACCATCGATGGAAATCCCGGATGAAGGAGGCATCCATGTGACGGAGGGGAACCCAGCTCCTCTCCTCTGGACCGTACCCTGCCCAGTCTACTAGGTATTGTATGCCATGCCCCCAACAGTGAGAATCCAGGAGCCGGCGGACGGTGCAGGTGGGACCCCCATCCACAAGGCGAGGTGGCGGAGGCCGAGAAGGAGGGGGCAGCAAAGGAGAAGGGCGGACAGGCTTGAGCTGGGAGACATGGAAAACCGGATGCACCTTGAGTAAAGAAGGCAGCTTGAGATCCACCGAAACAGGGTTGATAATCCCGTCAACCACGAAGGGCCCAAGGAAGCGGGACTGGAGCTTCCGCGCATCCGTCTTGACAGGGATGTGTTGGGCGGACAACCACACCTTGTCTCACGGTAAGTAGGCAGGGGCAGGTATCCTGTGACGGTTAGACTGGCGCTGAGTTGCGTAACAACACCCTCCGCATCCGGTGCTCGGTGGCTACGGCGTACATGGCTCTGTACAGAAGGCACATCCAGATCCTTTTCATGCTCCGGGAACAAAGGGGGTTGGTATCCGTACAGGCACTGGGAGACATCCCAGTGGCAGCCATAGGTAGGGTATTGTGGGCATAGGCCAGCCAGGGCAGTTGAGAGGACCAAACGAATGACACCAATTTGGAGCGATTTGAACGACATGGGGTGGAGAGTGACGTCACAGCTCCCAAATTAAAATTGTTATATCTGCGAAATGAAAATAGATACTATGTTTGTTTTAACGGCACAAACCAGCACAAACAGAGCACAAACAAATGACACCGGTTTGGAGCGATTTGGACAACATGGGGTGGAAAGTGACGTCACAGCTCCCAAATTAAAATTGTTATATCTGTGAAAGTAAATTAGATACAATGTTTGTTTTAACGGCACAAACCAGCACAAATGGAGCACAAACAAATGACACCGGTTTGGAGTGATTTGAACGACATGGGGTGGAGAGTGACGTAACATAACCAAAAATATTATGTTCAATATCTCAAACACCAAAGCAGCACAAACGTTAATTTTTGCGGCACAAATCAGCACAAACGCAGCACAAACAAATGGTATAGTTTTGGAGAATATTTCATTTTATGGGGTGCCAACTTCACACAGGTGAAAATGTGCGGTCCTTCACGGAAACTCTGACCCATGCGTACACACAAAAACGGGTGAAATGAGAAATGGCGACATCGCCGGCAGTTGGATGAAACACGTGAAACTGTCTGAAACTACAGACCATTGTGTAGCTAAACGAAATTGAAATACTGCCTCTCATTAATAATATGAACATTTCACAAAGCCATTCTGACAATGAACAGCCTGTGGTGAAATATAAATAAAATAAGATTGTAGCCAATGTAAATGCAAATAACAAAGGTTGCAACATTCCCAGTTAATCCCCAGAATATCTTTGATGAAGGTGTCGGGGTACATTTTGTTAGCCTTTTTTCCACCTTTCCTTATGGTCTGCTCTTAACACACACCTCAGCGAGGTGCATGCTCTCCGACAACATCGACTGAATAATTGGTTTCCCTAATCGCGGGGATGCTCCTTAGCTATCTACGCGCTAACACACACACTGCGATTGTCCGGGCACCCTAACTTGAGTTTCCGTTTTCGATACCGATCCCTTCTGATATCTGAGGCCCACTGTTGATGAGTGCCAGCAGTCAAGGACACACTCTCCGATTACATCGAAGCCAGTGCAAAATATTGGTTTCCCAGGTCATGGGAGTGCTCCCTAGCTGTCTCACTGAGGCCAGCAATCAACGAGATCCAGCCTTTAGGGACTTTCTCCAACTACATAGCTGCCATTACAGTGCTGGGCTGGTGAAGATAGATTAGCTACATATCCAGTCGCAGCAGTTTTTGGGCCCTAAGCATGTACATCTAGGGCTGGGCACCGAACGTTGATAAGTTCATGGCAACGACCGAAATAGTCTGATCCTATCGAGTATTGAAAAATTATTTATCTTTCGTTGCCAAATTTCCGTTCCAAAAGCATCTGTGAGCCAATAGTCACATAGCATACTTGCGTGTAAGGACCTAAAGTCGCAGACGATTGGCTGTCTAACGCAACTTAAAACAAGCCATGTGAAAGAAACACCACTACCACATGGAGGATTTCTGAAGATACTCGCAGTCGTATACCGTTTATAACGTTACTCTTTGACCAGGCAAAATCTTTTTTTCCCGACGTAACGTTAAGGTTACACATTTTTGAAATACTTGACAGATAAGTGTAATTTCACTTCTTAAACTGAACAGAGAGGTTTACTACTGCCTTTGTTGCGCTCATTCCTTATTTCCATCAAGAATTGAAACTCAATTTTTTTCCCCATAACGTTGACTACTCTATGTATGTTAGATTGTGCTGCTAATCAGTTGTTGTAGTTAGCTCTGTCTATTTCCCTCTTCACATTAGCCTCTGCGTCGGCCCACCCTAATGTTAGGAATAGGAAGACCATACCAGAAAGTGTCAATCCCTTCACACTGGCAGCAAGAGGGAAAATGTCAAGGAAAGATAAGATCAGTGCTACAGAGTAGTCACAGGGGTTATTGTTAAAGGTTTGCTAACTTCGACAGTGGAGGCCCCATGGTGGAGGTGAGCAAGCTATATAAAGGGAGTTATTTTTTTAATGGTAGTTTGCCAATTTAGCCTCTTAGCCTGGATAACATTCTTTACTGTTATTGTCAGTAAAAAGAAGGAAACCATTATATTGTTATGTTTTGTGCTCTACTGATTCACAATTAAGGTGGAAAACAAAAGATTTGGGTTTATTGTATTTTGTTGATGTAGAAATGGATTTTAAAACATATGGTATTGAAAAAAGTATAGTTAAGGAACCAAAACTGTGATATTGAAATTGGCACCGGAACAAAAGATTTTGAACGATGCCCAGCCCTATGTATATCGCACACTAATAAATAACTAGAACCATGCATTGTCGAGAAACTGCAATTTTGATTGCACTTGCAGCAGTCACTGGGCTTGCACCAGTCACTTGAGCAGTTTTCACAACTTGTCAACGCAGAAATCTGGTTGCAGCAGATAGCCTTGTCCACATAGTGCAACCACTGTTCCCATAACTTATAACAGGAATCTGTGGGCCCGGGACAAACTCCACATTTAGGGACCCCCGCTAAAAAAAATGACTGTGCAAAAACAAAATTTGGGCCCCCCCCAGGACTGGGCCCGGGACAACATTCCCGGTTGTCCCCCCCTGTCAGCTGCCCTGCTTATAACTAGCAAACTATGCTTCCATCAATGACTATTGGAACATTCATTGCCTTTGATATAATGTCATTGGGGGCAGCACTGAGCCTGTTGAAGTCCCGTTCATTGTAATCCTATGTTGTTACATGGGACATGTGAAATCTTATTTTATAAGTTGCATACAACACTGTTTACTAATGTTTTTGTTCAAACACAAGACTGATTATTATTATAATGCAAAATATACTGGGCTGAACAGCAGGCGAATTGCTGCCGCATTTCAATTGTCTATAGACTGGCTACAGTAGCTCTAGAGAAAATGGTCGTATGATTTCCTTGACCTGAGATTATTACATACTAATTCAAACATGCAAAATTGTTTTATGGGTTCGAGCATGACTGGGTTCTATGACTTTCCCCAAACAAGCACACCTGGTGCAACTAATGCCACCCTTGATTACTATAACTTACTTTTCTAGCAAAGCATCCCAAAAATGTCCTTATGGCCAGTGGTTACCAAAGTGTTTTGTACTGTATCACCAGGGGTCCTAGTAGCCATGCTTGAGAACCCCTACCCAGACAGAAGTGGTTTGCGCAACTATTTTTTTCACCCATTTACAACTAAACAACTCTTTAGACAAAGTCGCCACACCGGAAGCACATATGGAAAGTACTGATTCTCTATACCAGCGGTCACCAACCCTGGTCCTAGAGAGCTATTGTCCTAATCTTTTCACTCCAAACCTAATCTAGCACACCTGATTCTAATAATTAGCTAGTTGATAAGCTGAATGAGGCTACATTATGTGTGGTTGGAGTGAAAACCTACAGAGTGATAGCTCTCCAGGACTAGGGTTGGTGACCCCTGGTCTATAGCAACAGTAAAGGAAACAGTAACTCATGGCGTTGACATGGCGTTGCTACATCTAGCGGGCTAGTTGATGGGCAGCCCGCAGTTCTGAAGATGTGCTGCATCGGTTAGCAAAATTCCTGGAAATTGCCATGCAGAACTCAGTGAGCACTTGTTGATGCATGCAGTTCGCTTTGTCACCCAGCACATGGCTAATTTCAATAAAGCTCACATGGCTCATTTACATAAAGTGCCTTCACCAGGCAAATGATATAGTTGCATAAAAACCACAATAGGTTGTGACACAATTTCAGTTTTTCATATGCGTTATTTCACTACTCTTTAACAATACCACCATAAGCTAAATGATTGAAACTGATAAATTTACTTAAAAAGTGTACTGTGTAATCAGGGACGGACTGGCCTGCGGGAGAATCGGGAGTTTTCAAGTTACAATCCTGGACATATTAAAACAGGTGACAGTAGGCTGAAATGGACTGGCTGTTGCATCCGCAGGAGCACAAAACTGCTCTCTGGTCCGGCCGTACAATCGAGAGAGATAGTTTCTCTATATTTAGATGAGGAGAAACCCAGAGTGAATGACGGGTGCAGGGAGCGACAGATACAGCGCGCGCGCCACCCCCCTGCCGGCAGCTCCATCCAAAGTCCCGAGCCTCATTTTTGTCCCAGTACATCCCTGTGTGTACTGTACAGATTTAACTATATTTTTCGGCTAGTGTATCATTCACTTCCACCTAGACAGCTAAAGTGTCACGTCTTTAAAACTGACAGTTTGAATGATAATTACCATCCAGGTTGATTAATCACCTATCTGGGTAACATTTCTACGTTTAGCAATGTTCTATAAACGTTCATGTTTATTCAATCAAGATATTAGACCATTAACGCTTACCTTTGTGGTCAAAACATGTACCTCCCCATTTAAGATTTAGCATGCTACTATGGCTGTCTACTGTCTACGTCCAAGCAATGGTCAGAACACAACCCACAATTCCTGGACATTGCCATGTAGAACTCAGTGCTCTGTTGTTAGCTAGCTAGCAGTGTTGTTGTTAGCTATTTCAGACACTGAACTCACGGTATACTGCGCTTGATTTGGCGCTGTGTTCGATTTTTTTGTACAATATTAATAACGTAATGACAGGCAAGTGTCTTACTCTTTAAACATTCATGGTCTCACTTTGTCTTTCTGCCCCAATAGAACTCAGTGCTCAGATATTTGCTAGCTAGCGGTGTTGTTGTTAGCTATTCCAGACACTGAACAGTGTACTGTGCTCGATTTGACACTGGGTTAGATTTTTTGTAAAATATGAATAATGTATTGACAAGCAAGTGTCTCACTGTTAATCCATCCATGGTCTCATTTCATCTTTCCACCGCATTTTTCTCCTATCTCGTTGATGCTTGCAGTTCACTTCAAATGTATTGCACCTCTCACGCCATCTAGTATGATGTTTGCCCAGAAGTCACCAATGGCGCTAAACCGAGTTGCCCATTCATTTGAATTAAAAAAAATAAACTATAGATGCCACTCAAACTTATAAGCAACCTTCACTAATCAGACATTTAAGGTTAAACTGAAATAAAATCAAAAGTGTGAAAATACAGGGGACTGAAAGGGTGTCAAAAAGTGAATGAAAGAAAATAAAAATAAGAATAAAATGTAAGACTTCCATTTATTGATGCACTTTGTGCAATCAAAATAATGAACATGTAGTCAGATATATAAATATTAAAATATCAACAAGGTCAATATGATTCTCATTATGCTCGGTAACCATTCCTATCATATCTTCTCAGCTCATTTGCTTCTGAGGAAAAAGGGAATATATAAATTATTACTATTTTAAGAATAAGAATATAATAATAATAATAATACTCTTGTCATAAATCTTCCGACTACATTACTCCATGGGTCTATTATATATGAGCATCTGCTAAATGACTAAAATGTAAATAAATCATGTTATACTTAGTCTATGTTCTAATGAATTAAGATCAAAACAAGGATATCCTTAAATCATTTCACACATTCATTTATTCATTTCACACATTCATTTATTCATTTACACATTCATTCAGAATGATACTTTATGTGATGGTGCTGCAAATGGACAAAAATGGTGACAGAATACAAAAGCATTCCACAAAGTTGACACAAAATTACAGACAAGGGATGATGAGCATATGAGCTACTGGGTCATGTGTGCTGAGTATAACATATACAGGGAATTACTGGTGATGTACACATTCACAATCCCAATATATGCATGTATCAAGGGAGATAAACTAGTTAATGATACAGTACAGTGCAACTGTTTAATTAACAGTGTTTACACCAGTCCAAAAAAAACTACAGTTAAGAAATATTCTGTAACACGCAGACTCAGGGATATGATTAATAGTATTTAATGCAGAAGTAGGCCACTAGATCTTTGCAATGGATTGGTACACAAAAATGGCTGCCGCTTTGACCGTACTGCTACGTTGATTTGAATTGGAATGGCTGTTTTATATTTATTCTATTTCTATGGGTCCAACACAGTAGGATCCATATGAAGTATCATGACCTCCAGACACACAGCATGTACATAGATAAATAGACATCTGGAGTGTTGACCCAAACTTTTTGGCTACTAAGAACTTATCAACATGTACCACATGGGTCTGGTGCTTCTCCTTTTGTAATAATTTGGTTAAAAATGACAAGCTCACCTTAGGGCAGTGGAACGCTAATTATTGATGTGAAGTTTGAGTCAATGTATGAACAAATTTTAAAACTATCTGAATGTTTAATATTGACCTCAGATTTTATCCTATCATGACTATCATGTCTAAGCAAGGTACTTTAGAAGTGGGCCGACAAAATGAAGCCCAATAATTTTGTCCGATTGCAGACAACATGGGCATTCTTTATGTATCTCAGCTAAAACCCGATTAATCTCTTCATGCAGGAAAATGGTCCCTGGATAAAGAGCTGCTGCCTGCATTACTTTAGCAATGTTATCTATTCTGCGAGTACAATTTGTGATGGAGAGTGTATATGTAACCTCATTATGCATAAATAAGGATTGACTGTATACAGAATGTTCAGTATATTTTATATGCACAGTAGATATTCACATTAAACCATCAAATGTGTTTGGTGTTCACGTTGTGTCTGAAAGCAATGTGAAATAACTGTTAAAATGAAGATCAAGTTGTGCATACAAACACTAATAACACAAAGACATCAACAATTATCAAATTGAGACTACATACTTACCTGATGAAGAAGCCCAGGCAATTGGAAGTTTTGGTTTCACTGAACCTGATTAGAATAATTACACATATAAAGGTGCTGGTACCTATCTCTGTTGAATATAATATATATTTCTGCTATCTGCTAGACCAGGGGTATTTAAATATTACCCTTTGAGGTCCGGAACCTGCTGGTCTTCTGTTCTACCTCATCATTAATTACACTCACCTGGTGTCTCAAGTCACAGATTATAGGGTCATAATGAAAAAACTGAGTGAAACTGGCTTCGAGGTCCAGATTTGGTGATGAGGGTGCTAGACCATAAGGCAACAATGATGACCAAACATTGAGTTATTTCAATTGCAAAAACAGCACCCTTTCAAAACAGTAGGTACGCACCTCCATTAGGTATTCACACCTCCATTATGTAGTTACACCTCCATTAGGTATTCACACCTCCATTATGTATTCACACCTCCATTAGGTATTCACACCTCCATTATGTAGTTACACCTCCATTAGGTATTCACACCTCCATTATGTAGTTACACCTCCATTAGGTATTCACACCTCCATTATGTAGTTACACCTC
>JACXGM010020850.1:0-17576 GCA_016801145.1 Umbra pygmaea | reverse complement strand
TAGGAGAATATGATGGTGTTTAGTGAGGGTATATAGGAGAATAGGATGGGGTTTAGTAAGGGTATATAGTAAGATAGGATGGTGTTTAGTGAGGGTATATAGGAGGATAGGATTGTGAAAAAACATGAAAAAAGTCCAATAAACCCCAGAAGTAAACAGTGACTACATGCATTTATCAAAGCCATAAAACTCTGTTTTAAAGGTCACTACTTCCTCCAATATAGTTGTTTTTGCTTCCAGTTTTCCATCACGCATACAGCTTAACAGAATGTTTTCTACACCCCCACAGTTCCTTAGTCCTTCGGCCATTCCTCTCACCAGCGATACTGCGGGGTTCAGGTCGTGTCTCTTGAATGTCAAGGGTAAAGACCTTCCACTGAGGATCCAGAAGGGCGGTATTTTCTGTGGATGCCAGAACAATGCCCCCCTGTCCCATCTCCCCATACCCTCCAGCCCCAGCTACATACAACACCCGCTGGGATACGGAGCAACTGTTGCCCCCCAGTTCCCGATGTCCATCCCTTGGATGGGTCTGATCCACAAGCGGGACCATTTGCACTTTGAAGTCTTAAGCGCCAGACTTTGGGTTAATCGCCTGTCTCCTGATCCCCAGGCTTAGCCGCACCTCTCTGCCTCATCTGCCTTTCAATGAGCAGCTCTCTCTGAGGCCAGACAAAACCCAGGTTAAAAATAACACTGCAGCCTCATCCGGCAGTCAACGCTCAAACGGCTGACAAGATGGATCCGATGCAATGGACAGGACAGAATCAAAGAATGGACCTGTAACTAGCGCAGTGGCAAAATCGGGTGCGCTGTCCTGGTGGAACGCTTGTCGTTTTTCCTAAAAGGGATGTGTTTTTCGGATTATTCTTGGTTGTCATCTCAACCTCTTCCCATTCACCCTCTATTTTATATTATTTTAAGTAATATAAAACAGGTGGTTTTAACTCTTAATGCTGAGTAAAAGGGATGGCAGCCTGTTTATAATAACAACAAGGCCTTTAAAAGTATTATGGTAGAATCCAAGTACATGTTTATGGCCAATTTTGTATACCATGGCTAAGGGCTGTATACAGGCACTCTTAGGTCAACAACAGCTCTTCCTTGTGGTTTATTGACATTTGATCACACCAAGTATCAGGCAATTATTGTCTGAAAATCTGACTGCCTCTGCCTGAAGGCTGGGACTTGGTGGTAGGTCGACTTTTTGACAGATAACTTCCCAACAAGACAATAAGACAAGACAATAACCCAAAACATACCTCAACATCCACACAGTAATGGTTCTGTTAAAACAAAATCAATGTTTTGCCATGGCCATCTCAGTCGCCGGACCACAATACAATTGAAAACATGTGGGTTGAGTTGAAGAGGGCAGTTGATAAGCACAAACCCAAGAATGTGAAGGATCTTGAAAGGATCTGCAAGGGGTTGCTCCAAAATCCTTCCAAATGTGTTCCTTAACCTTGTCATACATTATTGGAAGAGAGTATATGTTGTTATCCTTGCCTGAAGTGGTTGCATTAAGTACTGAATAAGGAGTGCCAATAATTATGAAACCTTGATGTGAAATTTATTTTGTGTTAATTATTCAATAATTTTGGTTGGTTCTATTGAAACATTAAGGAAGTACAGTATGTCTCACATGTTACCATTGCGCGATTATCTCTATAATTCTATTGTTTATATTTTTTCAGTCAGGGTGCCAGTAATTTTTGAGCCCTCTCTAGATACTATTTGCAGCACATTTCCAAAAGCTAACACACTGTTTCCAAAACTGTTAACAACACATTCAAAACAGAATGTGCAAATTTTGTGCATTTCTGCAGTAACCAGTTTGAAATATCTAGAAATATTTAGTAATTATCATTGCAGCCCTGAAATTTCAGGAAATTGTTTTTTGTTTAAACTTTTTATTTTTCACAATTTAATATAACAAATAAAGGATATTGAATAAATTTGCTGTACTTCAGATACATTTTTGTTACAGTCAATATAGTTTATTAGTCAATAAAGTGAAAAGGTGATATTCTATAATGCAATTTAGGTATGTCATTCACACTTCAGATAAAAGTTCATTGTGCATGTGATGCTCACTGTTGTTAGTGTTTTTTAGGTCAATGTTTTATCAGTGACATTGTCTGATTTCTAAATGAAAATTTTCCCAGTGTAATGGTGGAACAAGCTGATTATGAGACGTATGAAATATGTTGGTTGTTTGTGTGAGTTTTGGAGGTGAGATTGTTTGGCCAAGATGTATGTTGGTAATGCAGACTGTATGTAGTGCTTTGAAAATGTGGCTTCAGTACTGACAGATGCGTGTTAGCAACAAAAAAAAATGATAAGAAAGTAATCCATTCAATGTGGAATGCGATGTCAAATAGTGAAGGTAAGTACCTGGGTCAGTCCTGTACGGTAAGCACACCCACACCTACAGGCAGGCTTTGCTTAAAGATACGCCTGGCTCAGATCCAAAACCTAGGACCTCGATCATGCATTAAATGACCTCCGGATGCCCGGCGTCTGACAAATGCTGATGAGGCCCAAAATAGCATGTCCTTGCTGAGCTGAGGTGGGGCCACGTCCGTCCAAGCGACCGGGGAGCCTGTTTGTGCTGTGAGCCGGGCCGCACGGCCAGGACGTGTTCACTCGCAGACCCTAACGCGCTGTGACAACCCAGAGAAGTGGAGGAGACAGAGGGAACACAGGGGAAGAGCTACTCCTGACGGCTCTAATGGAAACATGGCAGAGGCCTGGCTAAGCGTGCTCGGGCTTTTAAGGACGACGGCCTCATTCATCCTGAAGTAATACAACACCTCTGTCCACTCAGACCACGGGATGGCTTGCATTAACACAAGAGTTCTCGGCCGAGGCAGGTTGGGAACGACAGTTGTTTGATGTCACAGTAAAAGTGGGTGTGGACGGAGGCTGAGCAGGCGAGGCGATGGATGGCACACGTAGAAGTGTTGGCCAACCACTACCTAATTTAATTTGTCGCTCTGACGTCCCTTGGGTGCTTTACGGAAACTCGGAATACTGGTGTGCAGGCAGGTTTATCTTTCTCATATTTAGCAGGCAATCAGTGATGCGTTTTTCTGGTATCCATGGAAACTGTTGACCGTCATCCGTATATGTCTCACTCGAGTGTTTGCTGAGAGATACTTCAGGTACTGGATACACGTTTGAATGATAGACATCAGATACGCATACAAATACTCACTTAATACTGGATACTTTGCCTTCACAATAGCTGTGCATTTCACTCACATACCTGGTGTCTTCTATCTCAAAGCAGAGAGCGGATGATCAATTCACTAACACAAACCCTGTCCTTCAATTGACCTTACCTGTAATACACGCACGCACGCGTGCAAGCACACGCACACACACACACACACACACAAACAATAACACATAATTGCCAAATTTGTCCGTCATTCCTAAAATATTTAGCACAAAACAGATTTAGCCCAGGTGCATCATGGTCTGACAACACACATCTTATAGTGCCTCTCGACTTGCCTCCAACTGGGATCGATATTTGGCGCAGAACTAACCTTTATTCTGAGCCAGTTGATGAATCTGAAGGTTAAAAACAGCATCAAGTCATTTCTGCCAGGCATCGGCACACTAAGACTTGGCCAGAGAAGTGGAATGAGGCTGTAGGTCTTTTTTCATATGTTATAGCAATTTTCCTGATGTCGCTTCTAATTTAGGGGATGAGCGACCCTTTCTGCCTGCACTGGGCCCGGCTTTATAGATTAGAAAGCACTGTGTGTTTTTCCAATGAGAACTGTTATTAGATTCAGGATGCCGGTTAATTAAATAGACTTGGCTTGGCGGTGTTGAGGGAAGAGGGTGGGCTGAAACAGCCACTTAAGGCAATCACTTATGCCATTACAATGGAGACCCTGTGTATCACTATAGTGTCAGAGAGTTTTAAAAGACAGGATCTTGATGTGTTTACTAGATCATATCATGTCCCGGTGCAGTCTTCTTAACTGTATTATTAAATCATCACTAATAAATAACTTTTCTCTTATTTTCAAAAACTCTAAAACCTCCTTGACTATTGACAAAAACACATTACCAATTAAAATCACAACACTGACTGGCTAATTGGCATATTGTATGTAAAAAAAAAACCTACAGGTTTGATATGTCTAACCCTGATTAGTAAAATCCTACAGTAGCTTAAATATCTGTATTTTTTACACTCTTCCATATTGGAAAATCACTAGCAATGCATGGACTGTGTTGTGTATGAAAAGGTTTCTCTTTGCCAGATCAGCCAAAAACTCCCACACAACGTGTCGTCAGAATAACCCCTTTCTGGTTCCCCACCCCCACCCTTGGAGTATGTACTGCATGTTGCCAAAGCAACCTGATTCACACAGGTTTTGAGAAACACAATCTCGACCAACTTGAAATCAGTTAACCACAGCTAGATTTTATTTCTGGTATCGAAGAAATAAAATTAAAGCTTTTTTGAATAATGCTCTACACTGTAAAATTTTACTGTAAATTCACAGCAACTAGTTGCATTACTTTCACAGTAATTTCACAGTAATTTACCGGTACGATTTCACAGTAAATTACAGTAAGTCTACAGCTAAATACTGTTACTTCACATCAGCCAGGCATAGTAACGGTATATTATATACCGGCTGCTGTGAAGTAACAGTATTTAGCTGTAGACTTACTGTAATTTACTGTGAAATCGTACTGGTAAATTACTGTGAAATTACTGTGAAAGTAATGCAACTAGTTGCTGTGAATTTACAGTAAAATTTTACAGTGTAGCACTGAGGTATAAAATAAAGTAGCCAGCCTCTTCGTTGAGAGGAGGGTGCTGTGGTGACAAACACAGTACTGTGGGAGAATTCTATCTGGTGTAGGAATTGTATTTCTTCGCTAGCTGTTGCAGTTTAAACTCAAACTAACATTGAAAACCACTACAGATTTCAAAACACCAGATTTATGTGTGAAGAATTAGATTTTGAATCCTTGAATCACTCATCTCTTGTAGGCTAGCTTCACACAGTACAGTAAGTGTGCACATTCTTGCTGACATTGCTGAGTTTTGTTGAAATATTACAGCTTTTAAAGTAACATAATTAACCTTTTTTTCCAGAACACAACACTTGCACTTTCTAAAGCACAGCATGGCTGGTGAAATAAACATTCTACTGCCAATGTCAAAATACTCCCACATTTGCGGTTTTTCCCTTGTCTGCCATGGTTGATAGCCATACGTGCTTTATGCCTCATAAATTAAAGCTTATGCTTAATATGGCAAAAACAGTGCAGAAAAGTTATTTGCTCCTTAAAATCGGCAATGTCCTAATAATGCCCCTGGGCACTGGGATTCAAGCTTCAGGCTAGAGGGAAGTTTGACCCCTACTGGCCCTACAACATATTTCCAGCAGCGGCTATTTACAGTAAAAACATATTACATTGATCTAAACATTGAATAATTAAACATTTAATGTAATGACTAATTCTATTTTTTCTGTGTTTTTGGTAAAAAACAAAAAAGGTATGACATCTTAAACTGGTTTGCGCTAACGTAAAAAATACAGATAAAACAGAATTGATCCATTTACATTGGGTGAAAGAACGAAATAGTGAGTTACCTCACATCGCTTAAAATGATCAATGCTATATTTTCTCAGTCATTAAGTAGAGTTGTACTTCCTCATTCGTAATTGTCTAGAGTTGACATCTTTACCCAGAATAAAAGTATTTGGTATGTTATAATCTGTGTGTGTCGGGTCACTGCCTTATCGGCAGCTCTGCAACTCCTTGTACAGATCTGTGGGATGGCGAGGGTGGCGCACATGTTTCATCCAACCACATGTTGCCTAGCCGCCGATTACCAATTTAGCTATTAAACAAGGCAATTATCATGATGTATTTTTTTTTAACTGTGTAGTGAAGAAATACACCGTTAGGGCTGTGTGATATGGCAAAAAACACATCATGATATTTTTTCTCATTTCATTCGATATTGATAAATATCTCAATATACACTAGGAAGAGGAACTTTCAGTCATTGAGTACTCATTAGCACTAACATTAGCAAGTTTTGCATTAATGTTAGTGTAATGCAGTTGTCTAATGCAGTGCAGTGTTTTCAGGTAAAGAAAATAAACAAGTAAGATAAGGACAACAGAACAGGAGGGCTTTTTCCCCATCAACCCCATTTTTGGATTGAAACTTGTTTAAAATAATGTAGTTTTGATATTATCTGTTTTTTTGTTTCAACATGCAGATTTAACTCCATAGTTGGTCTACTTGGTTATTTAGGATTTTTTAATCATTATTTGGAACCACATCAACCATATACAAATCCTGTTAATAGAATTCTAGGAGATAGTCGTACTGAATTGGTTCCTATACATGCAAATCCTATAAAAAAGCCATAAACAGATTCCTATAAGATCTCTACTTAAAATTGTTTTAATCTCATATGAGTCTATTAGATCCTATTATGAAAATACATCCTAAATAACTCTTTTATGTCTTAGTTTCAGTGAAAAATAGAATAATTGAAAGTGCTTTAGTCACACTGAAATTAGCTACTTTGGTAAATTCATTCATGTTTTGAGTGCAAACAGCAGCAAGTCATATAAATACTGTTTAGAACATAGTAATACCACAACGCGGTTTGGCAGCACAAGTGAGAAGGAACACACTGACTATACGAGCACCTCGGCACAACAAATTTTCTAGTGCATGTGCGTCGCTCACCTATAGCCTATCTTACTTTGCGCAATTTTTTACTTTTTTATGACCGGATTAATTGGACAGTGCATGGTGTTTCCAGCCCTAAATCACATTAAATACGTTCTGAGGGAACTATTTTGTAAAAGCGAAATATGTCAAATATGAACGTATGAGAGGGTCAATTACGTTTGTAGGGAACTAAATTGAACACTCAAATAACGTTAAATATGAATATATGAAGATCATGACGTAGCATGTAAATAGCATCATTTTTGCTAGGGCGGAGGTCGGGATGGTGGATTGGCGTATAAATCCGCGACTTGCATGCAAGTGTTCGCGAGTTCAAATCCAGACCGGCACTTTGTGTGTGTTCTGTTCTACATTGCTTGCGTCATGCAGACAGGCGATTGTCGGTTTTTGTGATGTTAACCCTAACCTTAATTCTAACCTTAACCTCAGTAACGTCATATCTAACCTTAACCGTTAGTAACCTCATGCCTAACCTTAACCATTAGTATCCTCCAACCTAACCTTTACTGTGAATGTTGCAATATAATTTCAAACGCTATGGAATGTATGGAATGTTCTCGCATAAATCCGCTAAACGAAATGTACCGGAGCAATGTAATTGAAGTACAAATAAAGCCTAATAACAAAACGTGCAGTTCAAACGTAAAAAAACCTAAATATGTTGGCATATAACGTAATTTAGGTTTTCAAAATAGTTTCCTGAGAACGTAATTTGGGAGAAATTCTGAGATTTACGGTTGGGTGTTTCTAGCACATGCTGGCACAATGAGCTAAATAACTTTAGGAACAGTGTCGCAACCAGACAGATTATTGAAATGGCAAGCAAATGCAATTCATGTGTCAAACAAAATGGTTTTGTTGTGGCGCAGCGCCACAGTAAAATGAACGCAGCGTAAAAGCCTGTGTTGCCTGACTTGCTCTGCACATCTCACTGACATTTTCTGCACAGAATGTTTATCTGTGCTTTGTTTGACCTCAAAAAGCCAAACCACTGCCATATTACCAAAGTGGTACTTCCTTTTTTATTCACAACTTCTTCATTTTCTTTCTCTTCCTTTCAAATTGCTCTTGCTATCAATCTGACTTGTCTTTCAACCATTAACTCAACAGGGGCTGTCAGTGACGTGCCTGAGCAGTGTGGGCCAGTACCTGAATGTGATGCAGTGTCGCTGCTGTTTGATTGGCTGGTTGAGTTATAAGTTTGTGGAACGTTTAATTACAAAAACATATGACTTTATCGAAAATAGTACATATGTTTATCATCGATATAGATTTTCATGATGAAAATGTAGATTGTTTATTGCCCTGCCCTAAATACGGTTATAAAAAAGAACATTTTAAATCATGTGTTTTTGTACTGAGCCTTTGAGAGATGTTAACATTGTAGAATCTTGATGGTTTGTAACATGTTTGACATTATTGCAGGTATGATAGAACACTAGTGTATTTACAGTTTTTTTTACTATAGCATGCAGAGCTCCCGTAGCGCTTTCCACCTCTCCTTTGCCAACAAAAGAAAAGCAATAACAACAGCCGTTGGGCGAACACAGTCACCCTCTACTAGAATTTCAATCCAGGAGAATATAAACACACTGATTTTGCCAGAGTAAAGTCCAAACATCCATAACTTAAACACTATTCCCCTAACAAACATCCACTTGGGAATGTGGAACCTGAATAATATCTGATGATCACCACAGAAAATAAATCATATCTGACAGTATTTCGGATGTTTGTATCATGCAGTGAGGTAGGAATGGTATTTAAGTGGGGATTGCTTTATGAGGGTCATTCATGTGTAAACATTTTTTCAAATAAAATGTTGTGTCACACAACCATGACAACACACTTTGCATGACGACAGCTCTCAACAGACTGCTGTATGTGTTCAACTCGCCTCCGTTAAGGTGACATTTCGGTTGGAGCAGAATTATATTGGGGAGAAAGTCCAAATCAATCTCCTACTTTGGCAGTTTTCCAAAGTGATGCACACAATCCTATCTCATTTCAAATGAACATGACTCCCGATTTCCTTTACATTGATGGGTTACTTCCTGTGTTGCCAGGGCAATAACAGGAAAGAGGAAGCAGGTGTTCCTACTTGGGGTGAAAGGTCAGAGGAAACTGTGGTCGGCTAGAGGAAATCACTGAATGGAGGATTCAGAAAACACAGAGAGCAAAGGCAGCACAAAGTCGACACAAATCCCTGTTGTGATGTCACTGCTGACGTTGCAGTGTTGTCACTGTGGATATGCAGTGTGGCCTGGAAATGCCAGATCAGATCAAAGTTAGCTATCACAACAATGTTCTTTGGCACATCGGCTAAACAACACAGTTTTGGCGCTCCATAAGTGCCATTGTGTGTGGGCGGGTGGGGACGGTTTCATTGCCTGTCCATCCATCCAGGGTAAAAGCTGTGTTGGTGACTGAGTTCGGTATTCGCTGCCCGCGCTCCGGCATGCACTGTCTTCATTCGGAGAGGGGAGATTAGCGGATGTAGCTCACGGAGAGCTGGGCTGGCAGCTGCTGCTTTAACATGACTTCACATCTTATCTTACATCTCTCCCTCACGCTGCTCCCTGGGGCGTCCAATAATGAACACATGCCATGACAGCCGCGCTCGTGACAACAACTACGTAAACAAAACAAAAAAATGGAACTACACACACAACCAAAATAGGCCCTGAAGCAGAATGAGTAGTTGCTATGGGGTAAATATGGCGTATGGAAGTCCATTCATCAAATGTGGTGAAACACCCTTCTCAACTTCTCACTCTGTTTTGGTAACAGTCGTTGTCTGAGGAATGTTGACCCTGCTCTTCAAAGTCTGCAGAGGGTAGCGCGTGTGGGCCTTTTGGAAGAGAGCTTATGTTACTAATAGCCCAGCAACCAACAGGCTGCCTGTCTGTGGAGCGCAAACACAGAACGAGTCCATGAAGCCCTCTCAAACGCAATATAAATAGAATAACTGAAGCAAGGGAATCATCGCAGACTAAAATAACCACCCTATATCTGACTCCATAGGAGCTGTTCCTTTTTCCAGGGCGGCAATTAATCCATCGTTGAGTTCACTCAAAAGCTTAAAGGACAATTTCCCTTTTTCTCGACCTGATGTTCGACGGTCACTCGCCGTGTGTTTGGGCCAAGAAAAACTGTAATCCATGATTCAGTTTTCTTCAAACAGCCATTACAAACTTAAGCTAAATTTAGTTTCTGGTAGGTTAAAAGCAATGCTAGCAATGTGAGAGCAACTTCACTTTTTATGGTCAAATCACTCTTAAGTAACATCAACCCAAATACGGATAGGATTTAAAGTGATATTTAGTTTACATGCCCTGATTGTTTCTGATCATTTCTAGCCAGTGGTATTGAAGTGGCATTGACAGTTTCATCCAGTCATATCTGTATGTGTGAATATTGTGTGCCTAGTACATACAATGTATGTTCGATTGTGTATAATGTGTGTACTATCTGTATATTACTACTGTATAGCTGCAAGTGTCGACTCTGCAGAAAGTGAACTGTTGGTCCAGCAGAGAAATGTTTAACGCTTCTGATAACTCCTGCAGTTACACACATTACTAATTAGGCTAGCAGCTTGGCAGGGGCAGTGATGACAGGCAGACACTACAATAGGTTTCTATGAATTTAAGTTAGGTGCTGTCATCGCTGTCTTCTAGCACAAAGGGGACAACGCCACGAGGGATAACCGTGGATAAACAGCACAAATACCAGAAAATAACTAAAGTTCCCATGAATTATGAATACTCAACATATGGTCACGGTGCTGGTGGGTGATTAAATTAGCGGGGCGATAAATAGATGAGCAGAGTTAACGTTGCAGATGAAAACAATGTGGATTCTCCCCGAAGATCAATGGAGTGCAATCATGAAGGTACCAGAAGTGATAATCACTTAAAAAGATTGGGAGGGGAAATCAATGGCCTGGCTAAATGGGCCTGGTCTTTTTCAGGGTGGTGTGGTGTACCCTGGAAGGCCAAACAGTCACAGTGACTATTCATCTTGTCATTTTCATGCAAGGCTCGCGAAACAAAGGAGGGCACTAGGAGGAGCCAAAGCAACTGGGAGGAGCCAAAGCAACTGGGAGGAGCCAAAGCAAAATCACAAAGAAGCAAGAAGCCTCAACCACGTCATGTGGGATGATGTGGTTTTTTGGACATTAGTCTTCCAACACCTTATCTATTTGTGTTCTAGCCGGGCAACGCGTACAAGCCAGACTTCCGCCGTAGTGCTTTGAGAGCTATCCCCCAGTCCCTGGGCTATCTAATAGCGGGTGACAGGTTGAGGGTAGTGAAGGCAGCGACCCATGGTTAATTTCACATGTGTGGGTGCGGGGAGGGGGGTAGGGGACAATCTGCGAGAGCAAGAATCTCCACACCCCAGGCCCCATATCCTGTCTGGGTGGGTTATATCACAGTCGCAGGATGCGTCTCTCTCTGTCTGTTTCCGTGGAAGCCGGGAACACTTCAGCCTTCAGAAGACAAATCAGTCCAGAGCTACAAACTATAAATGAAAATGGTGGACTGGGGCCTTCATAAAAATAAAAAATAAAACAGAATTGAACTAATGATGCATTTTTTGAGTCATAAAGTGCATGCATCTCTGTGCTGTCTGTCTGTAGGAATCAAACACACAACCCTAGCATAAGCTACACACGACGGTATCAGGTCGAGTATCACAATACTGACTAGGGTAGTATCACAATACTGAGTAGTATTGCAGTTTCATGTAAGATACAATTCTCACTGCATTATTCCTCTCTGTCGGTCCACTTGGGGAAATGAGCTGCACTGGCACACATGATACACTAGAAGAGTTGCTGCTAACGAAAATGTAGGCTAACTGACTCTGTAAACACATGTGAAAAAGCACTGGTACCAATACTGTGCAACACTACAAATAATCATGACATCTGAACCCAATGCCCCTCCCCTTGTGATTTTGCAGCTGCCAGAACACAGACAATGGAGTGTTGCTATATCTAAACAGATGACCTCCTGTGATGACAATCCTCCATTTTGGTCTGAATAACTCAGGGGTCAACATTTTGTCTCAGCCACCACATGTTCCTCCACAACGGTTTCGTTCCAGGACTGTCAGGAAGTCATATTCACACCACCAAGAGCCACGTGAGGGCGGGCCCATATGGATAGTTAAATCACAATATATTCTGCTAAAACTTCTTTCTCCATACAATAATAAGGATGATAAATATGTATGAAAAAAAAAACATTTCAGGCAATTTAAGTTAGATTTTGAGACTCTAATGCAAAATAAGTTGGTTTGGTGGGGTTTATAGCATTGCATTATGTTTATTTATTTTGTATGGCCCTATAGACTGTTTTCTTAGTTTTTTTTTTTATATCTATATAAGCATTTTGTGCCATCTGCTGATGTAAAAAGAGCTATAATACATGCACTGTGATTGATTGATCATAAATGCTTAGACCACATTCGGAGAGGTAGATGTGTAGATTACTTTTAAATATATTTGCGCATGAGATGTTTGGTTAGCAGGTGTTCTATACCACACATAGTATATGATTATAGATTTTTTTAATAAATGGCCACTAGGTCGATGATGATCATATAATTATGCCAGGTCAGCATTGGCAGCTTTGTAGTTGACCTTTAACGGACAAAGTATGCATAACGTCTTTTTGTTTACAAGTAGACAGTTATCACATTACTGACTGCTAATGGTTAAAAAGGTGATAGAAAAAACAACACTACAGACAGGGGAATTCATGCGTATCCCTTTCATAAATTTGAAAGAAAATATAACTGATTCAAATATAACTGAACTAATCACTAATGCCTTTCGATAATTTATAAAAATTCAATACATTTTGTTGATTCCATCCAAATAATGTGAATTCTATTTTTCTGGGTTCAGTGTTTCCATCTGCATTCCCTGTATTGAGGATGTTTGGCCTTAGGGGACCTGTAAAAGACAAGGTCACTACTGACTGTATTATTTCTGCCCCTTAAAGTTTTGAAGAGGAGAAATAGGACACAATTTGCTGTAATGGTATAACACAAATAAGAATTGTATCACTAACTATCTAATAAAATTTACTATCATTTTTCTATAATTGAATCGCCTAACCCTAAACATGGCACACAGAAACACACGTTGAGTAAATATAATAAGCACAAAACACATCTTCTTTGAGATTTCAGAATATCAAGGCGACCTAAGAATCTCTCCGGTTGAAGTTCAGTGACGGACTGTAGCCTCACATCAAGTGTGTCTTGAGAGAAAAGAAGCAGAAATCGGGTTGTTGATGCTGGACTTCACCTGTTTGATGCGGTCGGGGTTGACAGTGGTTTGGGGCTGCAGTACGCTGACCGGCTCTGATTTCTGGGTGCTCTGAGGCATCTCGCGCACCTTCTCAGCTATGAAGTTGTGCACTCCGTTAAGAGCCTCCACTGTCCCCTGGATCAAACACACCCGCTCCGTCGTGCCTGCAGAACAGAAATGTAAACATAAATGTCTCCGTCATATATACAACATGACTCAAAATACACCCTTGACCCTTAGAAGAGGAAGATATCAACGTCTCAGTCATACAGTAAACAACCTGACTCAACATTGACCTTTGTAAAAGTAGTCCTTTGTGAAAGTAGTATTTTGAAGTAAATGTATTCCCAAATACTGACAAATGGCATCTCAAACATCTCAAACTTGTCAAACTTGGCCTTTATTAACAAATTGGAAATGTGTTGGAAAATCATGGTGCACCATGCTTAAGCCAGCTTTGAGACTTGGAACATTCTACCGTATGTTTTATGGCACATTTTGCAGTATTGACCAGATAATGTAACAAAAAATTTAAGGATACGACTATATCAGAAAGTCCCTCAACCACACAGGGAGCTTTCAGATCAGCAACAGCTGTCACATCTATCGAATCTCAAACATTTTCAGGTTAGTACAGAATGTAATGTTCTCATATGCTGCCACGTTTACTGAATGAGATTGGTTAGGCAGTGTAGGGTTGGTATTGTAGTTACACATGGATAAAATAAAATGTATGCAGTTGCGATTTCCATTTTTGTTGTGAATTTTGGTTCTGTTTTAATGTAGAAACTGAACTAAATCTATTTATTTGAATGTGCTGTTTTAAGTTATAATATTTCTGTTTTATGTTCCCTGCTTACAGTACTTGCCAGTCTTTTCATACAGTTCAGGATGGCTGTAAGTGGGAGTCAGGTTGTATTATCTTCATTTAAACAACATAAATGCAATATTTATCCTATAGCCTGGTGTTTAGAGATTTGAAATGATTGAATGTTAGGTGCTTTGTGTTTGAATTGCATTTATTTTAATAATAATAATAATAATAATAATAATAATAATAATAATAATAATAACTTCACTTTTTAAATGGCTTTGCTGTTAAGAATGTTGCTGGCTGTCAAATACAAGGCACATGGTTTACTGTCTGTTTTGTGTGTTTGGAATCAGGCCACTTTAGAGGATGTCACAGTTTGGATTCATCTCATTATTCTGTTTCACCTGTGCTTGACACTGCTTTGTTCTGGACATCTTTCACATGGGACATCTAATTGTTTAGTTGGCTTATTCAACTAGAATGAGACGGCAATAACGTCTGTGCTTTCTTCTGTTTATTAAGATATATTGAGATGAAAAACAGCTTTCAGTGGATATTCCCGTCAATTCCTTTCCGAATCCATCCATAAACACAAGTTTTGATTGTCAACATTTTTCTTGTAAGTTCTTTGTGCGAACTACAATAGTTGTGGGTTGTTGTTTGGGAAACATAATCAAATCTGTCCATCATATCAGACCTAGGAAGGAAAAGGTTGGATAAATACTGGGGGATCACCCATACGTACGAACACAAAAATGTTGTCAGAATATGTAAATTAACTCAAATGAAATTAATACATCCAATTAATATGTAGTGAGCCTAATGACTATTAACAATTGTCATTGAACTTTTAAGTTTTCTGTGAATTTGCTTGCATCAAATTCCAGTTGCACTGTTCACTTTTGGGATGCACCAATTACTTTCTGAGTGAACAAAACGTGCGTGAGAAGCCAGCGGTACTGCCTTTTGAAATGTGAGTAATAACAACATTAAAAACACCAATACGGATTGTGTTTAAGACACAGGCATTACAGTTATATCACAATTTTAATATATCACAAATGTATTGTAGGTGCACAGAGATCAAGTTAAATAGGGGCTCTATATGTCACTTTATGATAAGACCCTGAAATGAAACGTCACATACATACAAGGATGATATACTTTCTGAGCATGTCTAATGACATCAGCGACTTCCATGCCTTGTTTATTTAGACTACCCACAGTGGTTTTAATATATATATATAGCTAATTCAACATTCTTAATATGGGACAGTGGCTGAGTATTGAAAATGGCCCTAGGTCAAAGTGTGCTTATAGTTGTTTTGCAGATTATAAATAAATGTAATTCAATGTAGACTGGAGATATATATATGTATATATATTAGGAATCTATGTCAGGCAGTAAACACGGGTCATAGGAATCTGTCTGCTGTATTCACCATAAAAAATTTACTTGGCTATATCACATCTGACATGCGATTATCAGTGATAAAATGTGTAAGAAGTCCACACGTGGCCACATCTGTTCAGCATTAAACTGTCCTCTGAGTCTAAGGCAGGAGGATGGGTCTGTGAATGTAGCTGAGAAAAACAAGGCTAGTAAGTGTGTTGTTATTCAGAGCATTGTAAACAGTACACACATACACCGCTTCTCAGTTTCGTCAAGGAATTCTGATTGACTCCATTTTGTAGTAGTAATAATGCTATTTAAAATGAAAAGGGGTCATATACAATGCTGACCTCTGCGTTAAATTAAGTTACAGTAAGTGCATCACTTTTAAGCCCAGAGTCTGTCTGGCTGCAGATCTTGACTGACTTTTATTTTGTAATCCCAGTTTCAGCAGAATAGCGCTATGCATCCACAACCACAACACAACAAGACACTGTTCAAATATAACCTCCATATTCTCTCAGAACACAGGTGTGTTTAATGCATGAAAGAAAACAAGCCACCTAAGAGTCGTTCTAATGTGGCAGAAACAAGCCCCCCCCACCCCAGCCTGGCTTCATCTCTACATTTGATACTTTTACTCTCTCTCTCGTCGGTCTCTCTCTCCTGGCCTCTGGTCAAGTGGGACTGAAAAACGTCCTTATCTCCAACGAGCAGTCGCAGCTTCCTGCTTCCCCCATTCCCCTCGCTGTTTTCTCAACCCGACCAGTTGGAGTTTGTGGTGAACTACTAAGACAGTGGAATTGAGGATCCTCAGATGGTACATTGGGTATCCTCAGTGAGACGCAGGTATCCCAGGGAAAATCTTGGCCTGACCAAACACCCAGTGGATTTTTAGAGCAAACATAGCTATTGTTTTGGCACAGGAGGGAGGTCAGACTGGATAAACAGCAGCAAGGGGCATCCTTTCATATCCTGTCATATCTTACTGATGGTGTCAAAGATGTCCTCTCTTTTTATTCGTATGAACCTTCCTATTCCAGTTTGATTGGCAGTTGATATTCAGCAGGACAGTTGAACACAAGCATTGAGTTTGCCTTAGGGAATGTGATAACTATTGTAGCGTGGCTATAGAGCCAATGTCTTCAAAGTGTGTGTGTGTGAAGCTGATATTACATAGGCAAGGCATGCAGGAAAACAGTCCCAGTTGGACAAGGTCTTTCCTGGGGTGTTGAAATCCCCACACTGTAGAGTCACTTGGCTGTCCCACCTCTACTGCTTGTGTAGTTCTGAATCGTCTCTACCTGGTTATAGTCGTCGGTTTACATGACTAAACCCTCTTAATCAAAAAACACTATAGAAAACATTTCAGGTCATTCCTTATTTACAATTTATACTATTGAAGGAAATAAAACTGAAAATGTTCAGTGGAGCTGCATGTTGGGGTGTATGGCCACGGAGGAACTCTACGTATTGTTATTAAAGTCCTGGCTAAGAGCATTTAGCTCGGCAACAACAGCGATGCTGGGAGCGCTGGCTCATTTCAGGAACGGTTGATTTCATGGAAGCATTAATTGTGTGACTCATTCATTCCCTGCACTAATGGCCAGGAGAGCCGCGGAGAAAAGAGCTGTGACAACGAAACGGGCCTTGCCCTCCCCTGGACCTGGAACATGACAACAGCCGCAGTATACCATATTTCAGCCATGTCGCTATAAAAAATCTCACTTCAACATTGTTTATCTAATTTTACTTCATTTTCTCCAAACTTTAATGTTCTGCCTGCAGTTAGGATCGTGTTTCTCAAATCACACTTTGGTTAAAGCAAGCTTGGTCATGAAAAAATGTAGTCCTATTCATTACCCTTATGAGCATGTTATGATGGTAAACTGGTTACACGTTATGATGGTAAACAGGTTAAATGTTATGATGGTAAACAGGTTAAATGTTATTATGGTAATCTGGTTATATGTTATGATGGTAAACTGGTTACATGTTATGATGGTAAACTGGTTAAATGTTATGATGGTAAACTTGTTACATGTTATGATGGTAAACTTGCTACATGTTATGATGGTAAACAGGTTATAATGGTAAACTGGTTACAGGTTATGATGGTAAACTGGTTACAGGTTATGATGGTAAACTGGTTA
Source organism: Umbra pygmaea (assembly GCA_016801145.1). Classification (NCBI taxonomy): domain Eukaryota; kingdom Metazoa; phylum Chordata; class Actinopteri; order Esociformes; family Umbridae; genus Umbra; species Umbra pygmaea. The sequence continues at coordinate 132 of JACXGM010020850.1, read as the reverse complement.
CAGGTTATGATGGTAAACTGGTTACAGGTTATGATAGTAAACTGGTTACAGGTTATGATCTTAAAATGGTTACAGGTTATAATAGTAAACTGGTTACAGGTTATAATAGTAAACTGGTTACAGGTTATGATG
>JACXGM010020849.1:15000-17621 GCA_016801145.1 Umbra pygmaea | reverse complement strand
CAGGTCACTGTCGGAATCTGGAGTCCAAGAGATTCTAAGCCAAAGACAGGATGATTGAAAATGTCCACGAGAAGCTAAGAGGCTTTTTACACTTCTAAATTTTGCCAGTTTTGTGTCGGCAGATACCCCCAGTCGCTCTATCAAATCCAGACAACCTGTTGGTCAGTATACCATGTTATTAAGCATAAAGATATGACACAGTGCAAACTATGGGTATATAGGGGATTTGACTGAAATCGATGTCTGTCTGTTATGTTCACTCCAGGTGGCAGAGCAGCAAAGAAGACACCCTTTGAAGTTAGGGAGGAGCTGAACACACAAGACAGAGAAGAGGAGAGACCTGACCTGGAGCTCTGTCGGCTGGACAGTGAAGGTGACAGTGGGCAACGTCAGCTAGATGTGGTAACAGCAAGGGAGTTCTCAAGCAGACTGTTAGAAATCGTCATGCTGTCTCATGAACAACTGGCAGAGAACAGATGTGAAATTGGCTAATTTATTGAAGAATTGTGTGAATTGTTATTCCTCTTTCAGTCGAAAATGTATATCTTTAAGTTTGTGGAATTTATATATATAACTATTTGTTTTATTAGAGGCTCCAGTCCACCTTTGAAATACACTCAACAGCTGCTTTATTAGGTATACCTGTTCAACTGCTCGTTAACACAAATATATAATCAGCCAATCACGTGGCAGCAAGTCAATGTATTTAGGCATGTAGACATGGTCAAGGCGATCTGCTGAAGTTCAAATCAAGCATCAGAATAAGGAAGAAAGGTGTTTTAAGTGACTTTGAATGTGGCATGATTGTTGGTGCCAGACGGGCTGGTTTTAGTATTTTAGAAAGTGCTAGAAGAGTAACATTAACTCAAATAACCACTCATTAAAATAAAGGTATGCAGAAGAGCATCTCTGAATGCACAACACGGTGAACCTTGAAGCAGATGGGCTACAGCAGCAGAAGACCACACCTGGTGCCACTCCTGTCAGTTAAGGACAAGAAACTGAGACTACAACTTGCACGCCGCACCAAAATATTGAATATTGAAAAAATGTAGTCTGGTCTAATGAGTCTAAATTTCTGCCTCTACATTCAAATGGTATGGTCAGAATTTGCCATAAACAAAATGAAAGCATGGATCCATCATGCCTTGTATCAATGGTTCAAGCTGGTGGTGGTGATGTAATGGTGTGGGGGATATTTTCTTGTTACACTTTGAGCCCCTTAGTACCAATTGAGCATCGTTTAAATGTCACAGCCTACTTGAGTATTGTTGCTGACCATTTCCATCATTTTATGACTACCTGTTCTCATGGCAATACGTAGGTAATCGTACGTAATGGAAACTTTGCAGCGTTAGACTTACGGATATGGCAATTCAGATGTAAACTTTCATACGTATTGAATTGCCATTCTACTGGAACACTTCAAACTAAGACAAGATCAATTGGTTACAGTTTAAAGTACTTGGGGAACGTTTAGTTCAGGCATAACATGCTAGGTTATTGAGGTTAAGATTAAGGTAAGTGAGGTTAAGATTAGGGTTAGGATAAGGTAAACAGACCTCTTTTTACATTTTTCTTACCGTAACAGGCTTTACGTATACATGGCTCCAGAAACATACACTTGTGTATGAATTTCTTGTTTTGTGCGATTTTTTACGTATCACCATGACAACAGCCTGTTTCTGTTTACCCATCTTCTAATGGCTACTTCCAGCAGGGAACCATTATTCTTGCGTCTTCATTTTGTCCTCAAAGCTGATGTTTTAGAAGCAGGAAAGCCTACTAGATGAACAAGAATGTATATAGAGTAAAAAGGTCCTTACTCTAGTCAATTTTGTATGGAACAAATCTCACTGACCTATCTTTTGAACATGATAAAACCCAAATAAGGCTCTCCCATGATGAAATTCACTTTAAGAGGAAGTCTTTAGGCCAAGTGATGAAAATTGTTTCATACAACAGTAATTTTAAACATTATTGCAGATCACAATAATACAAACAATACATTTATACAATTGATCATAAACATGTTCCCTTCTAAATTAATCTATAATTTTACTACCAGCACCATTGCAAGGGAAATCAGATGTTTTGACAATCGGACAGGTTTTTTGATGCCCACTCCTGCAGGGGTAAATTCTTGCAGCTGCTATGGATGCTAAAACAAACATTGCAAATGATAAGATCTTAACAGATTAATTCAATGCAGATCTTTGGGTTGGACGAGCTGGAAAAAAATGAAAGCTGAAATATTTTCTGCCTCCTTTCACCCACATACCATCATGGAATGCAGAGAAAATTTGGATAGCATACAGTGGATTTGTCCCAAATTTCACACTATTACCTTTCCAGTGCACAAATTTTGACCAGAACATGTTCAGAAGTATTGCACTATAAAGGGTATGCGTTGTCATTTGGGATACAATGAAATAGGAGAACATTGGCAATGATGCACATGGAATAACCATAGCAAACATCAGACAGAAACCAGGATCTGGAGGTTTTGAAATAATTAATGGGACTCAATATCAATGATTTCCTTTACTGAAGACAAAGTCTGCTATTTATACGGTTGAGCCAGTCAGTGCAACAGAGAGAACTTTTGTTGTTGCACTGAG
>JACXGM010020849.1:0-10000 GCA_016801145.1 Umbra pygmaea | reverse complement strand
GTTATCGTTAGGCTATCTCAGTTGTATTCGTTATGTCCCAGTTGCATTATTGTTATGTTCCGGTTGTAGTAGTAGTAGTAGTTTATTTTGAACATGTAAAAATAAATAAAACAAAATAAATAAAAATAAATATAAATATAAAAAAATTTAAATATATAAATTAAAACAACAGCAAGAAAATGTACATCTCAACACAATCTTCCAAAGTCATTGTAAGTAATTCAAATAAGAAATTCCCATGTTCAAAAAGGAGTAGGAAGAAGTTCAAAAAACTTTTCTGGTCCTATACCCCCTTTCTCTATTTTTATCCTTTAGTTAAATACAAAAAAATTGATGCTTCACTTAAACATGTTTACATACACAGACATGCGCCGTATTTCTACCTACCTACACTCAACTAAACACACGTATACATAGAGACGTTTTTTTTTCAATCCAATCCCATCCAATCTAAACATAGCTACTATATAAGCCCAGGAACCATACAATCAGAATACAGTACTATCACTTTGAGTCCTTTTCGTATCCATGTATTATCATTATGTCCTGGTTGTATTATTGTTATATCCTGTTTATTATTGTTATGTCCCGGTTGTATTATCGTTAATTCCCGGTTGTATTATTGTTATATCCGGGATATATTATCGTTATGTCCCAGTTGGATTATTGTTATGTACTGGTTGTATTATCGTTATGTCCCGGTTATATTATCGTTATGTCCCGGTTGTATTATCGTTATATCCGGGATGTATTATCGTTATGTCCTGGTTGTATTATCGTTATGTCTCGGATGTATTATCGTTATGTTCCGGTTGTATTATTGTTATATCCGGGATATATTATTGTTATGTCCCTGGTGGATTATCGTTATGTACCGGTTGTATTATTGTTATGTCCCAGTTGTATTATCATTATGCCCCGGATGTATTATTGGTAACAAGGCCTATAATCAATTTCTGTGAACAGTGCCCGTAAAATGGTGGTTCAATACACTTCTAAGTCCATTGGGAGAAGCTAGTAATAACAGCAATTTTATCTTCTTTTTTCTCCAATAAAGAAGCAGAGAGAGAGCAATCACAATGAATAGATTGTGGGGGAGTGTGTTAAACACGGCTAGGATGGGCTGCTAGATGAAATGAGTGCGCAGTGCAGTCATGCATCCTCAGCTTAAAGGAACAATGACCTTGCTCAGGTCCTCAGCTTAAAGGAACACGCACACAGTGATGCAAGGCAAATCCATGCATCAAAAACCTCCCTTTCCAATACGTACCCAGAACGTATGGTATGAATAAACAGTATGTTCACACACACATTTCTTCTGCTACACAACGTAAGGCTGGGACATCCCCTGCAGTGGATCACACACACAAAGCAGACGCACACTTTCTCCATACTACCCAGAGCAGGTAGCCGGGGCCTGTCACTGCAGGGACATGAAGAGGGTGGGGCCCCATGTTTCTGTGTCACTACGCGGCCTCTTTCCCGCTCACAAGGTCCCTGTGTTGGGAAATAATCTCTCAGAGCAGAGCGGTGAGGCAGAGTCTGATGGGTGAACATTTGGGTGTAGTTTGGGGATTAGGGTTCATTTCTGGGACAAGCATCATTCAATGGTAACATGATTTCCAAAGACAATAGGGTGCTTTAACACAGCCGGGAGACAGTTGATGTGATACATGGATTTAGGATTCAATCATCTGTGCTGCTACCCAGAGCCCAAATACAAACACTCCAGGTGCCAGTGCCACATTGTGAAGTAGCTATGGTAACTGGACTGAACCAAAAGTTATCTTCCAGGGAATGTTGTTTTTGGCACCTTTTGTAAAACTATCAAGTCTGCCTAAGTGCATTAATGATACTATGACGATTGATGTGCTCACATTTTTCAAAAAGCTACAATAGCATCCATTCATTTTTTACATAATAGTAGCCTATGTATGAGAGATGTATTTATCTGCTTTAGATATTTTAACCAAATACACTGTGATAATATTGATGATGATTATGAAACCAATATGGTTACGAAAATCAAATAGCCACACTGCACCACATATGCCTTCATCTGTTGAATTCAGAATTCCTTTGTAGAATATTTGACCTTTCAAAGTCACATTCTCACATATATGTCCCTGAATCAGTGGCAGCTTTCATTCAGTGATTTTCCTCTTCATTTTTTCCATTTGAAAGATACAGAATGGGCCAATTTTAGAGCTGCCTGAGCTCCTGAGTGACACTACAATCAGCCGCCTTGACATGAGTCAGCCTGTCCGTTTATCTGCCGGAGGATCTGCTGCTTCTGTCTCTCACACACACACACATGCACAAACACACAGACACACACAAACACACTCACACACAAACACACAGACACACATGCACACACACAAACACACATGCACAAACACACAGACACACACAAACACAAATACACAAACAAACACACAGACACACACACACACATGAACAAACACACAGACACACACATGCACAAGCACACAGACACACACAAACACACATTCACAAACACACATACAGCCACACACACAAACACACACAAACACACAGACACACACCAACAGACAGACACACACAAACACACAGACACACACAAACACACAGCTACACACAAACACACAGACACGAACATACACAAACACACAGACATACACAAACATACAGACACACACATACACAAACACACAGACACACACAAACACACAGACACGCACATACACAAACACACAGACACACACATACACAAACACACAGACACACACAAACACATGCCCCTGGCCTCATTGAGTTTCTTTCTGCCATCAGTGGTGGGTTTTAATGTGCCTCTGTCAGCTAACGTCTTGCCCTGGTGAACACTGATGCGAAGCTCCAGCAGGACTGAAACCAACAATATGACATCATAATTGCAGTGGTCCCATGTAGATGTTACGGCCGCGTTGATACAGCCCTGCCCGCTGTGGAAGTCCTGTTTGAGTAAGATGGTTTTAATTAACTTGCAAGTGCTCAGTGAGTGTTGAAGGTTGGGGGCTATTACTATTAAATTAAGATCTCAGATCTCATAATCTGGCCCTGTTTAATTTCGGTCTAGAGTGTTTATGTATTGTGTCCTGATTGTCCTGATTGTTTTAGCCAGACAGCTTGCTATGTGTGTTTGTGCAGCGATGCGTTAATATGGCCCATTCATATGGAGAGTAGCAAAGCACATGGCTAAATTACTGTTGTTGCAGTTTTGCCATTCAACCCTAGTTAAAACAAAAAACAGTATGTCTGACATGTTTTTTTAATACATTTCAATGTAATATATATTGCATGCTTATAATAAAAATATACAAATCAGGTTCTAATTAGTTCTTTAAACACTAACTCTTTTATTCTTTTAATCCATACTAACAATTATTGTTACAATCCATAGCAGCAAACTTTGATACTTTCGTTGCGGGAAAATTAAGTTTAATTTTAATTCTGCCGAAATGAAGTACCAGTATATGTAAAATAAATGGGTAAAGAAGTAGAGCTCAAGTGGTCAAAATATGGCAATGTTACATTTCCTTTGATGTGAGCAGTTAGTTGTATTAATGTGCAGCAGTTCACATCTGTTAGATATCAACAAGCTGACCACAGTGTCCTTCAACTCGAAAACAAATCTATTACCACTAAACATATTTTAGATGAGGATATTCTAATGCTCTTAAATTCATTTTGTAAATACAATTCATTGCAATTCATAAATTATTCCGTACTTCGAAGAAAAAAAATGACAAAATGTTTTTTCTTTACCTAAATGCTAATCGCAAAATGTATCCATGATTCAAATCTGTTAATCTACCCTTGAGCAAGGCAATTAACTCAAGCTATGGCACCCCGTCTCTCTGGGTGTGTCTAAGGGAGAGCGAAATCCAAGAAAGACATTTCTGTCATGGACTAAGATTCCTCCAAACACTTAATAATTGTAAAATGACTGCCGCATAGCATGTTTTAGAGACTCACAAGAGAAACATTCTCACCAATGAATCACTTAGTTTAGAGACTCACAAGAGAAACATTCTCACCAATGAATCACTTAGTTTTGGAATAACAGGTTAACACAGGGAGGATTAACGAGCAGACATTTCACTTCAGCGTGTCTACGCAGGGTAGTTTGTCATTATTTCTCCACAGATGTCAAGTGAAAATGGGACGTGAGCTTTACTGGCCAATCAAACTGTACTCAATCTTCCCCAGGACTCCGTCTTCAGTTTCCGCAGTTCGCAGCCGTACTGTACTCTCCAAACCTGAGCTGGAAGCTTTGCTTCTACATTAGCAGAGAGCACACTGTATAATTAGGTCTATTGCGGAACCAAGTGTATGTGGTGTCACTAATTAACCCTGGGGCTACGAGAGGAAACACAGAGCAAAAATAAGATTCATCACCTCTAGCTGTACTCAGCTGAGGTGGCCTGTACTGTAATGCAATTATAATCTAGCTCCACAATGAGTTGGCTGATTTAAATCTTTTGCCCTCTTATTAACGCTGCTTGAATGATTAAGTAACTTGCAGACTGTGCAGAAGTATACAGCTGATATACGCAGTGGATTCTGGTTTTTGGTTAGATGCTATGCAAATGACTGTGATTTCTGGCCTAGCGAAATGTTAAATGAATGCATTTGATGACTGTACCATTCAACCTTGGTATTTGTTTGGTCTTGGGTCTGCAGCTCTAATGATCATTCATTTTATCTTGTGGGTTCCCCTCTCGGCCTCTTGCTGAAAGAAATGCAACTCTGCTTTTGTCATTAGTCAACGTTTTGCCAACAGTGAAGCGGAGTGGCCAAGCATGAGGTTAAGCTAGCATTTAGTTTATCCCATCAGCCCAGAAGATATAATAATGTTCTCTGCAGTCCTTGGTAGCAGGCAGTTCGGGTTAAGGTACTGTACTTCTTCCTCTTATGCTACCCTCGCCAATAGCCAGTTACTCTTCTAACCTGGGCCCAGATTTGTTGTGTGTTCTTGTCACCTCCGCTGGTGTCATTGTTAAGTCAGCCAAACATGGCAGCGTTATTTGACAATAGGTATGTATGTTAGGAGAGCAGTCTGTCAGGGCCCATTGAGTACAGTGGTGCACAGCAGTACAATGAGTTAGGCTTCTACGGAGGACATTAAATGTTCGGTCTTGGGTCACTGTGAGGGAGAAGGATGCTCTAGCTGCCTGCCTGGTTGGATGGGCTGAACTGAGACGGCAGACTCTTCTCGTAACTGAACTACTGATTGCTGGGACACATGACTCCCTTGTATAACCTCCAAGGAAAACAAAGAGGAATTCCAGGGTGTGCGTGTGGCCAGCAGTGAGAAAGTACGCTATCTGTATTTACAGGAGTTGGGGTATATGTATACAACAAGCTTTTTGTTCCATCAAAATGGCCGGCAGAGCTTGTGGCTTGCTCCAGCCCCTGCCAGGTCGCACACAGGCACACACTCAAGCACCCTCACCCTCTCTCTCTTTCTCTCTCTCATAGACCTGATGCTTATCATAAGCCAGCTATCGTCAGGAGAATGGAAATGAAGCAGTTGTTTTTGTTTAGATTCCTCTAGTGTAGATGGAGGAGCGAGATCTCAGCCAAACTATTAGACAGGGTTTGTTAGAGGCTTCGCCTTAAATGGCATCCTACTTCTTGTTTAGTGCACTACTTTGCTGTTAAAGAGGAAGTGCACTAAACCGGGAACAGCTAAAAGGGCAATAAAACCTCTATGTTTTTCACACCGTAACTCTTAAAGACAGAGCGGAAAATTCCAGTAATGTGTAAATGATTTGTTTATCATTGAATGCAGTGTGTTGTCTTCTAATGTTGGGAGTAAGAAAGGACTCACTGGCTCCTTCACCATACAGAGCCTGGGGACAGCATTACAGTAACAATCCAGTTCCTATTGTGGCAAAAGACAAGACTGACAATAGCTGTGTTTGGTAAACAACTCCTAGGGTGTCAGAAACTACAACATTTTCTCTATGTAGCACTACATTTAGTCAGACGTAGCGCTCTACTCTAGTTAATAGTGATTCATTCCCGGCAAATCCATCCTCTCTGTCTACATATTCTGCTTTGACAACCACTCTGAAAGAAGAATCCAAAGATGAAATATCCCATGACTCATTCCCAGGCTACGGAAATAACTTGAACCTTTTTTGCGTGTGTTGGTACAGACATGAAAAGATCCAATTGCCCATGTAATATGGTTTATTTCCACAGGGATAATCTTAAGTGTTGTAGTTGTGTCAGAGTTTTGTAATTGGGTTAGTAGGGAATGTGGGTTGTGTTATGTCAATGCAGATTCTATTGATCCTATCACTGTGAAGTATATTCTGCTTGACACAAAGGTACCTCACATTTACAATAATATTAACTGCAGAACAGACTCTACATGTACATTGTTTGAGGTGTATCCACCACCATTATGATTCTATTTGTGGGCAAATAACACAGGATATCATTTGTAAAAGTAGTATATGAATCAAAATGCATGGAAGTGATAATGATAATAACCACACTAATATGTTGTAAAAAAAAGTTATGTGTATACACGTTCAGCTGCATTAAGTCACTGAAAAAATATAGATCCGAAGATCATTGAGGGAAACAATTGAGTGAAAAAGTATTCTCAACTAAGCTGTCTGTAACAGTCAAATTGAAGGGTTAGAGTGCCATCTAGTGTTTAAACTGTTTCATCTCCTTTCTGAACATGAGACTCATTTTTGCACTTTTACTTATCTGGACTTCATTAAATAAAAGTGGAGGTCTCTGCGCCTTATTTGAGGATGCTGGGCTCAAATTAATATCTTGGCTGGAGTAAATGGAATGGAGATAAAGACATTGTCATTGTAATTGACATTGACCCAATGTGAGATACCATTCCATTTCCTCGATTTCAACCAATATGAGCACATTCTCCTTAATTAATTTTACCAGCCTCCATTTTTTAATACATCGTACATTTCATTACAAAGCAACAAAAGATGTTCTGGGGCAAGACTCAATGTTGCTCCACAACTGTTAGTAATGATGGGGTTTTAAAGTGTCACTAATACATTAACGAAAATGTTTCCATAGGATTGGCAAATGAGAAGAAATCTGATTTTGTCTGATTGAATCTCCCTAGCAAAATTCTGGAAAGTTTGACAAAAATGTTAAGTTTTTCCAAAAACCATGAGGAAGAAACTAAAGTTTCTCGCATGGTCATTCTGTCCTTTCTCAGTCCCCACGTACTGTATGTTTCATTAGTTTATGTGATGGGGACAAGAGAGAGTTATATATGTTTATTTATTTTTGGGGTCAGTGTTATATATCAAGGTGCTAGACCTAAGGCATGCCCATTCTAAAGTTTCTGATGTCATGTTGATCCTAGGAGGACCCAACCCCTTGGAAAATGCTTCAGGACTGATGACTCCTTCCTGTCTCTGTCCTGGGTCCACCTTTGCTGCTCATGTCACTGATGTTGGTGATCATATTTCCTGCCTGGCAACTTCAGCTGTATCTCCCCATTATCCATGCCCAAGACCACTGTGTACTGTGTTTGATGTTACGCAAAGACTGTGGTCACAGCCCACCCAATCGTATCTCCATTTATTGACACTAACTGAACACTGATAAACGATGTGGCCTTAATACAATAGATGTGTATTTTTCAGATTCCCCACCTGGTACAGCCAGAAGAGGAAACCCCCTTAAGTCCAGCCCCTCTCTAGGTTTCTTCCTATGTTCCACTTACTAGTGAGTCTTTCCTAGCCACTGTGCATCAAGGTGTTGTTGCTTGTTCTTTGGGTTTTTAGGTTGTGTAGCTGAATAAGCACTTTGTCACAACTGCTGACAACATTTGATTGAATTTGGATGCCGATTATAGGCCTTCTTCATCCCCTATCTGTGGCTTGAACACCTTCTGTGAACTGATTCCTTCCCATTCACCCTCAGAGTCCCTGTTACTCAGTGATTTTAAATGGGAAATGCTGAAAATCCTAACCACTGTGCAATCGAACCTTGATGCCCAAAACCTCTCTGTTAGGTCTATTAGGAAAGCTAAGGCAAGCTTCTTCAAACAAAAATGTGCAGCTTGCGGGTCAAATTCAAAAATGTTTTGTGATAGAGTAAATGGTCAATTGTTAGGTGAAAAGAAAAACACCTCCCGTATTTACTGACTATAGAAAGCCAGCCAATTTGACTCCCATCATACTCTGTCTGTATGCAGTCAGGCTTCAGAGGTGGCCATGGGTCTACATCAGCCACACTGAAGATCCTAAATGACATCATAACTGCCATTGATAGAAAACACTATTCTGCAGCTATTTATGTTGATTTAGCCAATCCCTTTGAGCCACAGCGCTCAATCCTTGGGGCAATGCATGCTATTCAACCGGTCGCTACATGCACTTGCCCGCCCAACAAGGAACACCACATTGGACAGAACTGAATATGTCAGCACACCTACAAGTATCTAGGTATCTGGTTAGACTGCTCACTCTTCTTTCAGGCCTCTGGCACAGACTTAAAACCAGAGGGGAACCAAAATATTGTGCCTATTTTGGTCATGCTGTGTTAAATTGTCTTGACACATTTTACCTTCTATAATGGAGGAAAACTCACATGAATACTGATCGATGGCCGACAAACAAGCAACCAAGCCATTTTTCCAGCAAATATGTTGGTCCAGTCGAGCACCTTGTTATAATCTGATTATATTTAATCTGTGTAATATAAAAAATAAATGCGTATCATCATAAATAAAGGGTATATTATTCTGTATTACTGTAAGAAGACAAGTGCGGCCTGGATGCGACAATAGATAATGAGATGAAAGATTCCTCAGAAAGATCAACATATTGGAAGATAAGTAAATAGGAAGCATCAAGTCTTCCTTGTATTGAAGCATTGCTAAATTCCACAGGTTTTCCAAGTAGGTGTTTTGTATATAAAATAGTATACAAGTTTTTTCAAAAGGAAACTGGAAGTTCATGTGCTTGTTAAAAAGCACCATGCAAAGCTGTTTTAGAGTTTGCCATAGAAAATTTGACTGGCTTCATGTTTAATTTAGTCCTATACAAGTCATGGTGTACTGTATGTGTATCCTCACAAACACAATTTTGTTGGTTTGAGCACTAGGCCAAATGCAGAAGTCCAAAGCCCACTGCACACATGATTCATTTTCCATTGGTGTTGACCTTCCTCTGTAAATCTGGAATGAAGGAGGCTAGCCACTCCATAACTGTTGCTATGTCAATTTTTTTTATTTTTAGCTGATGGGTTATTCTGGTAGCACTTATTTTTAAGTAGAAAAAGAAAACAAATGTCTACAACTCAATAATGCTACAGGTGGATTTGCAATATTCTTTGTTTTTATCGAGATTTTTAAGCAAAGCCATTTTCTCATCAATCTAAATGTTGAATTATTTGTTTTATTGTTATTTGTCAATTCTTAACTAAGACTAAAGCTTTAAGAACCAGCCCATACCCCTCACATTAGGGTAAACAAGCCCACCACAAAAAATATCAACACATGGCCTGAAGATAGCCTCTCCCATCTTCAAGACTGCTTCTTAACCATGGAGTGGAGTCTATTTGAGAGTCTGGATCTGGAGGAACATACAGAGACTGTATTATATATTGTCATTATCAGAAATGTCTTTCCGAACCAGAAACCCTGAATGATGACTGAAGTGCAGCTCAGGGACCGCAACACTGCCTTCAGATTAGGAAACAGGGCACAGTAAAGTACTGCCAGAGCAGACTTAAAGAGGGGCATAAGAGCTGCCAATACCCCTAGAGATTTATCATGGACATAAACCCAGGTGTGGCAGGGAATATAGCATATCTCTAACTACAAGGGCCACACATCCCATCTATTAACTCTGATTCTACACTGGCAGAGGAACTGAACAGTTTCTTTGCCCGTTTTCAGACAGGTGGACAACCTGCGCCCCCTCCAGCCTACACCAACACCTCATTAACCCTCAAGCCTACACCAACA
>JACXGM010020848.1:4845-17005 GCA_016801145.1 Umbra pygmaea | reverse complement strand
TATTTGAGTGTTAATCTGACTGACCAGTGTATTATATTTGAGTGTTAATCCGACTGACCAGTGTATTATATTTGAGTGTTAATCCGACTGACCAGTGTAATATATTTGAGTGTTAATCTGACTGACCAGTGTATTATATTTGAGTGTTAATCCGACTGACCAGTGTATTATATTTGAGTGTTAATCCGACTGACCAGTGCTGCTCTGGATGGTCCTGACGGTAGTGGTGGTAGTCCTGGGGGGTGAGGCGGGCAGCAGGGAAGTCCCCTCATCTTCTGAGCATCCCTGGTCCATGGCCCTAACGTAGCTGTGGCTCCGCATGCGGAAGCATCCCGGCATGGGCAGGTCCAATGCGTTCATGGCCTGCGACTCCATCTCGCTGAACACCTGCTCACACACCTGCTCTATCTGCCCGTTCACCTCCACCTCACTCACCTGCAGGGGAAAGGGGGTGTAACACAGCCAGGCATCCAGATATCAGTGTCCCAACTCTAATCTGAAGAATGCGCCATAGCAGGACCACTTACCTAGAGGTGAAAAGCGTACATGCTAAAGGGAGGTTAAAGATTACACATGTGAAATATTTAGGGACGGGAAAAGAAGAACAGCACAGAAGAGAGACAGCGCAATCCAGTGGCAGCAAAAGGAGGAAGTCTGAGGTTATGACAGAGTGAGGGTCAATGGGAATAGAGGAACAAGCAGTGAATATGGATGAAGGGCAACTTCCTTCTGAAACGGAGGTCTGGTCTACAGAAGCAAGACGTTGGGCTCTTCCTACATGTACCATCAAGTGATCAAAGGCTCTTTCCTGGAGCCCTTGCCAAAACGCCCTGGAGAAAAAGATCCCTTGGATCTTCGAGATCAGACGCATTTAGGAAAGCTCTAGTCTATGAAGGGAAAATGGGACCTTGCAGTTGCTCAGAGATGAAACAGAGAGGATCATGGGTGATGCAGGCAATGGTTCTGATGGGAAGTAGGAACCTGAACATCTACGATGGTTCATTAAAATACTGGATGAAGGTTTATGCAGGATAAGGAGAGTTTGGATTTGGAAGTATACCACTCCTTCACGAAACGATAATAGCTCGAAGGGCTTTATCGCATTTTAAATTTGGGAGATATTACATATTTGAAAAATGTTTCATGTCCAAACAAAAATGTCAAAAGGCATAGGTTGATTCATATTTGCTACCCTCCAAAATGTAAGGAAAATATATTTATCAAAAACTTTTTTGTAATGTTAAACATCATCATTTTCATTATTAGAATCCAGCACATTTTGGTATTACTGGTACGCTTTAGCTCGGTTAACATGAAGCGATGTGTATGACATACATTATGGAAGTCAAATGATAATGGCTTTTGATTTGATAAAAATATATTCTGTATTCTATCTCCAAAATACTATACAATACAACAATTAAAAACAATTGTCCTAAATTCTTTTTTAAATTTGGGTTGTAAAGCAGACTGCACTTTATCTCTAGAGGGCAGATTATGGTGCATGGAATGGTAGTGTCTTATCGCTTAACCTCTTTAGGTTTACTATTGATGGTTGACAGCTGAACATTGATATTGACTGGTTTGAAATTAAATTCATCTCATCGCTAGAGAGATGAATTTGTGGCTGATTTTATGGCTGATTGAACTTGATTTTGACTGGACGTGACGTTCCTCCCTTGCACAGACGTAGCACCAGAGACGGTGACGTAATGCCGGGAGCACCAACCTGGCTGATGGTGCTCATAGCCCTCATGTAGCTTTCGTTTCGCGAGCGGTATTGGGGTGAGGAGAGCAGCGCTTTGGGGTCCAGGAGCCCTTTGGGGTCCAGGGTGTCCAGGCTCCTATTGATGGAAACTTCACTCACCGCCCGCAGGTAACTGTGGCTCCGGATCTGCAGCTTCGGAGAGTGCTCGCTGGAGATCCTGCCAAACAAGACAAGTCGACAAAGTTCAAAGACGTGTTAATAACATGGGTTCCTAATGTAGGCATGATCCCAGATCCGTTAGTGTTCTCTTCTCGACTTGCTGTCACTCACTGAGAGTTTATGTGACAAATGAGTTTACAAGATAGCACAAACCGATCTGGGGATAACGGACATGCTCATCACTTAAACACTGTGTGTGAGTTACAGTCTGATTCACCATGATCAGTAGTCAAACGATGGTATGGGAGATAGAATATCAGATAGAAAGTTAGAAAATACATTTTTTCTGGGGCATTGTTGCAACCGCACCAGGTCCTCTGCTTTTCCTTGTCTCGTGAAAACCCACAGGAGGTCAGGGGGGTGGTTTGTCCACTCCCTTCAGTGCATGTATTATATATGTAGGATTTGAAATAGCTATTAAGTACTGTCTCCAATATGCACTCTACCATAGACCAGGTTGATCCAGCCAGAGGCCTTAGTGCTGAGAAACAGCTAAATTCACTTTAGGCTGCCCACGCAACTTTTTACTGCCTACTTTACTAACAAACACCTCAACTAAGCAGTAGCATTAAAGGAAGCCGAGGAAACAAGACAGCTGGGACAGTGTTAGGCTGGGATGACACGTGACAAACACCATGTCTAAACTCCATATTGGTTCTGCGGTGTGGTTTATTGGGTTCGGAAGCGGCAACTGAATCTCAACTGTGGTCCAGAAGCCTTCTGGGAGTGAGAGTTTGACTCCAGAAGAACAAAAGAAATGGAACACGTTGGGACCCGAAGTGCTTGAAGAGAGTACGAAGAGTTGTGTACGCCTTGGAGCTGAAAAGATTCGGTTATGCATGGTGTCATTGGTGTGGAATAAGCCAATATGTTTCTGCTTCAATCAGTGTTGGGGTTGTGTCCTCCTTGGACAGATGTGCTGCACTCTCTCCTTCCTTTACATTAGCCTCTTCTAAAACATCCTCTCTACAGCATTTAAATGGCACTAAATAGTAATATGCCTTAAATTAGAAAAAGGCCTGAAAAACAGCCCCAGACCCGTATCCCTCCTCCACCATTAACAGTGGTGTTTACATAATTTTGGATATAGTGTAGCAAGAACTCATGCGATGCTGCTAACCATTCAGCAACCCTGGGATGCACACACAATGCTGAATGTTTCCACCAAAAACAAGATAACTAGCTAGTGTTGAAGGTACAATTATTATTTGTTTGCATCAACCAGCTGTGTCCTGCAACTAATATATTTGTATAAAAAAGCAGATGCTGATGTGCTCAGTTGACCCAATAAGCATCTCCACCATCTATCACTGAATCTAATTTGGAGATAAACTAGCTTACAAACACATTGACATTCAATTGGTCAGCTTTCCTTGACTACGGTATCTAACTCTAAGTTGTAATGTAGACCTGCTGCCTCAAAGAAAACTTAGAGGGATATTTACTTTACCAGTAATCAGTTGGCGTATACATTTTTTTTTGGGGGGGGGGGGCAGAAACTACATTAAAACACCACTATTAAATTAATTAAAGAGTCAAAAGTATGTGGACAGCCCTACTAATTGTGGAGGAAGGATAATGGTCTGGGGCTGTTTTTCAGGGTTTGGGCTAGGCCCCTTAGTTACAGTGAAGTGTCATCCTAATGCTTACAGGATACGAGAAATTTTAGACTAATGGGTGCCTCCAACTTTGTGGCGAACATCTTTTTGACAGACATCTGTTGACAGACATGGTTCAATGAGTTTGATGTGGAGGACCTTGAGTGGCCTGCATAGAGCCCTGCCCTCAACCCCAATAAACCATTTGGGATGAATTGGAATGGTGGGTGCAAGCCAGGCCTTCTTGGACAATATCAGGACCTGACCTCATAAATGCTCTATTGGCTGAATGGGCACAAATTCCTACAGACACACCCCCAAATCTTTTGGCAGCTGTTATAGCAGCAAAGAGGGGTCCAAGTCCAGCAAGCTCATATGGTGGTGATGGTCAGGGGTCCATATCATTTTGTCCATATTGTGTTACTTTAGCAGGAGGTAACCACAGTTTTGTTTTGATATCTTAACAATTACAAATTAATAAATGGTTACAATTTATAGATGCTCTACATATATGTATAGTATAACAAATTATGAAAATAATAATGTAATGATTGCTAAGGTTATGGTTAGGTTTAGAATAAGGGTTAGGGTAGGGGTTAGGGAAATGGTTAGGGTTAGTGTTAGGGATAGGATACTGTTTAAAGTTAGGGTGAGTGTTAGGAGATAGTTAATTAAATTGTAACAGATAATCTGTATAGTCTGTAAAGCACTATACCAGATAGACTATCCAAATAAAGTGTAGCTGAATAAATTATTATGTGTAATAACTTAGCTGCCTATTTCAAAGAGAATCAAAAAGGCAGTGCACTGAAATCATAAATACTAAAATATGTTTCGTATTTCTGAATAGCATATGCTAAATATTCAGATCTGAGTTAGTAAGAGACAAGCATTGTGGAGGAGTGACATAAGACATGTTCAGAGGATGCAATCGATTTTAAAAGTCTGCATTTAAAAAAATCAAACTCACAAAAAATCTGGGTGTCATGAATTTTAAACGTGTTATAATTTAATTAGTGGTCTAGTATGCAGGGAAAAATTGTAGTTTTCACTGTCTTAATTAATAACAGGTTACAGTAATGAATTCTATATGATTTGTAAATCTTTACATGTTTGCACCCACTTAACGGAGATGAGGATTTTTGAAAGTGGAAGTGAATGAAAGGGAGCATGCTTCAAGACCCCCTAGGTGACATTGCGTATCATATTTGACTGTCTCTTTAATTTGGCAGCTCTCTCACTCAGGTAGGGTAGAACTATGTCAATAGGTTATATGGCTCCGTCCACATTTATGCTGTAGATAGACAATAGCTTACATGACTCTGTCCACACTAATGCGGTAGATACAACTTTGTGAAATACTCTCACTTCTGTTGTTTTCCTTCAGGTGGAAATGACATTAAAAACAGTGTATACCAAAGCCCCTCTGTCACAATAAGAGAAAACTCAATTCATTCACTTACGTATTCTGTGTACAATTGTAGATTTGATTAACGTCAACACTATAGACAATTCTGACATTAATTATGTGGCTGTGCACCCTAATGAAAACCAGTTATCATCCACAGGTTTAAAATCACGGTCGCAGTTTAAACACTACCTTTGCCCAATCCAAATTTGTCCAAATAATCAGTGACAAAAACCCTGAACTAGAAATGACTCCTGCTAGTAAAATAACCATTCACCATTTTATTTGTCTTCTAAGCATTAGGATGATGCTAACGTGCCACATTGTACTTATGAATACAACGTTGTGAACATCAAACGCAGCCCACTTCAAAGAATACACTAGTTGTAGATCAGTGGTTGCCAATAAGTGGCCATGGCAAACACACCAAATAACACAATAGAAACTGTATGAACAACGTACTGGTTTGATTGTACAAATTCAATGATCACCCAGCCGGAATGGCAACATCACTGGGCCTGTCATCTTTGTGGAAGAATAAACAGTTTTAAATGAATGGAAAACCATTGTAATCACCTGTTAATCACTAATTCTAAAACAAATTATTTAAGACAGCACCGAAATCAATATACATTTATGAAAAAAGCATATTTACCAATATTTACTGATTCTCAATTAGCAACATGACTCCTATGACTGCAGTTCATTATTTAACACACAAAAGTTAGACTGAAAATTCAGAACAAACATTGCAAATTCACATGTGAGACAATTGCAATACACTGACAGGCATTGTTAAACCATATAACAACTGAATTTAAATACAGACTGTATCATTTGACATACAGTACAAGACACATGCACTCTGCCTGTAAAACTGCACAGCAATGAGTTTCAATTCAGTGTGGGCACATTTTAGGAGAAGTCCCTAGGCTAATGAATGTAATTACTCACCATACCTTCTTTAGTTGGTTGGGTACTTAATTAGATACAGAGACAGACCTGTGTGTTTCTGGGGAGAATCTAATTGATATCCCTGCTGTTGGAGTACAGTCTACAGTATGGAGCCTAAGTTCTATTTGCATACAACTTGCATTACTACACAGTATACTGTAATGTTGGTTACATACAGTAATTATTACCTCAGCATGTCAGATTTTTCCAGAGGATGATTTAGACAGGATTTAATTTTAACAAACAGCCCCCAATAACCTTTTTTTATGTATAGCAATTGATCATTTTGACAGATGCCCAAAGGATGTTTCATAGGGGAACTATTTCAACACATCTACTGATTAGCTTTTAGTTCCTCAAAAGTAAAATAATAATTAGAACCATGAACTGTATTAAGTCATTGACTGACATAAATGTAAATCACCTCCTGAACTTCTATCTTTTGGTGAAATCTATGCAAGTACTATAGCTAGATAAAATAACCTTTTTACTATACTTTAGATGCTGAGCCAAATCTGAGAGAAGTTGGTCAACATATAGGCTAAACGGCACAACGAACAACACAAGCCAACATTTACTAGTAGAATTTTATATTTACATGTTTTACTGATTACTTTTACTCATGTTTTGGTTGCTACAGATGTGACCCAATCTCTTGTTTTATTTTGTTGTAAAATAAAAAATGACTGTACACGAATCCAGAACTTTTAGAAAAATGACTTTTGTCATTTCTGTAGCAACCAACCTATGTTCGCCTTCAGGCATCTGAGAATGCATAAGGTCACTAATAAAGCATTTAAATATGAAGAAAAATGCAAACATTCTACTGGTGAATGTTGTTCGTTGGCCACTGTTGTGTAGGAAATATAAACACCTATGTTATGTACATTAACATGGAAAAATACGACATGTTAAGTATTTCCAAGATTATGTCAGTGTATGGCCATTCAATACTGACGCAACAATGTTCACATTTTGAACAGTAGTAATGTGGTTTAGCCTAATCAACTGTAACCTACTGACTATAATCACAGCTTGAAGGGCTGATTCTATTTGTGCTTTGATGCACCAGTCCGAAACGTTACATATTTTGTCTTTACAGCCTACATTCATATTAAGAGCTACATGGTTGCTACAGTTTGACAGATTGGTTATATGAAAAAATCGGGTCACATAACAACCCATATAAAACATTCCTTGTTTGATGTTCAAGCAGGTTTAACAATTTATCTTTCATAACAAAACATAGTTGTTTACTAAACTTTTTCAGGGTCCTAACTAGGCCTGCACAATAATCGTTGTAAAATCACAATCTCGATTCACCCCGTTCGTGATTTAATATTTTGTTTGTAAAGACATGTTCAAGGAGTTCAGATACAGCCTGTATCAGAGCCAAATTTAGTTCAATGTGTTGTCACTATTTTTGGTAGCCTACTCTACTTAAATGACCAGTATGTACTTCATTTTCCTTATACATTGAAGCCTCTGTTTACAGGCTTGTGGTGAAGTGCAATGTGCTATAGGTGCCAAAAAAAAATTATGTTTGGCACTGCCAATTTGTTTTGTCATGGTTCATGTGTACAATAGACATTAGACTTTGTGAGAAAAGAATTGTGGCAGAGAATTGTGAGATCAATTCTAAGCTAAAATATCATATTTTTCTTTGAATCGTGCAAGGTAGTCCTAACATAGATTCTAGAACAGTAACAACATAGCTGAGGCACAGCTCACTAAAAAATTGTGATCAATATTTTTCCCCCGAATCGTGCAGGCCGAGTCCCAACCGTAGATTCCAAAACAGTAACAACCTAATACAGACGGGTACAGTTGTGTTCACAATAATAGCAGTCCAACATCACTAACTAGATCAATGACTGTTTTTGATAAAAATTATTTTTTGACATGGCAAATAATTTACAAGTACTGTAGGTGCAGTAGAATAACAGAAAAACAACAGACCCAACTGTCATGACATGCATGCTGCTGATTCTGTGTTAACTAAATCATTAATTGAAATGAGCGTGTTAAAAAAAATAGCAGTGTGGAGTTTAAGCAGTGAAGTAATTAATTCTGTGAAAAACAGGTGTCAAACAGGTGGCCCTTTTTCAAGGACAAAGGCAGCAAATGTACAGTACATGCTGGTTATAGTGCATTTCTCTCAAAAAATCTGAGTAAAATGGGATTTTAGACATTGTTCAGAAGAACAGCGTATGCTGATTAAAAAGTTGATTGGAGAGAGAAAAACATACACTGAAGTGCAGAAAATGATAGACTGCTCAGCAAAAATAATATTTAATGCTTTGAAATGGCAAGCAAACCAGAAAGATGTGGAAGAAAACAGAAAACCACCATTCGAATGGGTTGAAAAATAGCTAAAATGGCAAAAACTCAGCCAATGATCAGCTCCAGGGTGATCAAAGATCTAAGTTTACCTGTGAGTACTGAAACAATTAGAAGACGCCTATGTGAAGCCAAATTATCACCAAGAAGCCCCCGCAAAATCTCCTTGTTGAAAAAACAAGTGCTGAAAAGGTTACAATTGGCCTAGAGAGAAATGGCGTAGAGTTTTGTGGACTGAAAGCAAGATTGTTCTCATTGGGTCTCGGGGCAACAGACCGTTTGTCAGAGACCCCCAAACACTGAATTCAAGCCACAGAACACTGTGAAGACAGTGAAGCATGGTGGCACAAGCATCATCACATGGAGATGTTTGTCATACTATGGTGTCTGACCTATTTATCGCTTAACAGGGATCATGGATCAGTTTGAATACACCAAAATACTCCTCTCTTCAAGAGGTCATGTTGCCTTATGCCGAAGAGGAAATGCCCTTGAAATGGGTGTTCCAACAAGACAACGACCCCAAACACACCAGTATCTTGGTTCCAGACAACAAGATTAATGTTATGGAGTTGCCAGCCCAATCCCTGGACCTTAATCCAATAGAAAACTTGTGGGGTGACATCAAAAATACTGTTTCTCACCCAAAACCAAAAAATGCAGAGAACTGTGGAATGTATTCCAATTGTCCTGGGCTGGAAAATCTGTTCACAGGTGCCAGAAGTTGGTCGACTCCATGCAACACAGATGTGAAGCAGTTCTCAGAAACTGTGGTTATACAACTAAATATTAGTTCAGTGAATCACAGGACGGCTAAAACTTCAAGAATTTGTCAGTTTATACAGTAAATGTTAATGCAAGACACTGCTATTTTTTTTAACTGCCTAACATTCCTTTTTCTTCACTTTCTGTAAAGTAATAACAAAATTGATGGATTTTTCAAAATGTTTCGATTTGGAATAGACTGTGCAGTGTTCCCAATGTATAGATGTGTATAGAAAATAAAAGCTATTATAAGGATTGTGAGCTTTACTCACTTTTTTTGAAAACACTGCTATTATTTGGAACACAACTGCATGTGCCTTTCAAAATGATGTCCAACCAAAATAATTGACCACAGGTAGATTCCAATCAAGAATTATCAATGCCTAATCAGTGGAAGCAGAACCCGCCTGAGTTTAGTTTTTCAGTGTCATAGCAAAGGGTCTAACAAATTATGGAAATGTCACATTTCTGTTTTTTATTTTTAATACATTTTCAGAAGTGTCTAAAAACCTTTTCTTTCTCAGACGTTTATAGGGTATTGTGTGTAGATTGATTTGTGATATTAGAAATGAAGCTGTATCTTAACAAAATGTGGAAAAACGGTTGATGTATTTTCTCAATATATTTAATACTGAAGTCTATGTGCAATCTCTCCATTTACTGTCATCAAGCTCTCAGAAGAATTCACTGCAAGACTTAAAGGGAGGCCAAAGTATCAATGAAGCTAGGTCAAAGGTCCAGATCTATTCATTTTTCACCCTCTTACTTTAACTGCAGTAGACATGTACAACCCAGACAGGCCTCAACATTTGACACATTCCCCATGAAAGATAATTAAATTCCCTGTCAAAGACAGGACACTTACTTTAACGTGGTCATTTCGGTTAGTGATGGCTGGGTGGCTTTGAGATAGCTAGCCCGGCGACCTTGGGCCAGCATTTTCGGCGAAGGTTTCGGACTTCCTTCAGAGTCCCCGCTGTCATCGTCCTCGGCCATAGCCTTCACGTAGCTCCCGCTTCGCATCCTTCTGCAAGGGATGTCGTCCTCCTTACCACCCAAAGGCGAAAAACCGCTCCACTCGTCCTGAGGCACCTGCAGGGACAGGAGAGGTAAGGACATTGGATCAGCGACAACGGACGACTGCGCGGCGTGGCGTCATGAACCCACATCCCCGTCTGGTTTGGTCTGGGCCACAACAACCTCCACCTCAGTCAGGCTACACCTCTGTGTCTCACTCTCTATCTCACCCTGACAGTTAAAGAAACAGTTAATTAAGGGAAGAGGCTCTGCTGAGAGTTCGCATGAATACACTTTAAATGCCTTCCCAAGCTGGGCATCTGTTTGTGTGGACACTGCCTTGGGGTACAACCTTATCAATAAAGTACCCTCTGTGCTCTATGTCAAGATGGAAAGACATTTAAACAGGTTTTACCCAGAATATTGGGAGCTAATTTATTAAAACGAAAATCAACAGTTGACTAAAACGTTTAAATATAATAAAACAAGTGCACACACTAGCACAACATGATCTCCTATTAGCTAATGAGCTAATATTAATAACGTGTTGGGGCAGAGTTCCTATTCAACTTCCCACGATACACCCAATTTAGCTGGTTATAAAGTAAAAAAAAATATCGGAGACAAAGTTGATGCCAGAGGAAGGAGAATCCCACTCCTCTGAAATCTTCTTAATTACATGAATCACTGCAGAGGGAGAAGAGCCTTGGTAACTAGGGAGACAGCCAGAGTAGCACAGGCTATGCTGCTAGGGCCTTTGACGTCAGAGCAGAAATGAGCAGGTTGAAGTTAAAGAGGCTGTGGAGGCAGAGTGACTCTATAACAGGCGAGCGGCTGCATGCCCACACAGCACAACACAGTACGCAATGTGCTATACAGACAATGTCCTCACTGGCCACAGAAATAGGCCTATCATCAAGAGATCACACCGACCCAAACATGTACCTTACACACTCTACTCAGTGTGTTGAAACCACATTATAATGGCCTCGGGTACTTTGATCTACTACTGACTATTAGCATTCGCTATAAACAGTACACACGCTATACACAGACTTTTTCAACATCTCAATGTTGTGTTACTTGGCTAAAGCATATAATTTAGGAGATTGTCAGTGAATTGTTTCGTATGTCTGTATGTGTTTGTAGATGTGGTTCTCTATGGTGAACGGTTGGTATTGTTGTGCATTTACAGAGTATAATCTATAACACGTCAAGCCACAACACAACTTCTCTTACTAAATACCAACTAAATTAGAAGTACAGATATCCAAGGAATCCAACACATCTAAATGCTTGGCTCCAGATTGTTATATTTTTTACAGAATCACACAGCAACACTTAAAGTTAAGGAATATTTTATCCAAAGGTCATCTAGTAACTGATGTAATTGACGTCTATTTGTACTAAAATCCTAATATACCTATCGCTATCTTAACCTTTGACTCCATACTATTGGTTGGTGTTTCTATGGCAACACAGTATATACTGTATACATAGCAATAGCAGGATATAAGAGAGGAACTGGGAACCATTGAAGAAGACCAATTTGGTCTATATCCAGACACATTTTGATTCAGTGTCGTTGATTGTTATCTGTTTCTGCTATTACCTTATCATACAAAAAACTAATACATTGGGGGTGACATACAGCGGGGACGTGGTTAGAGAGTAAGACTTGTATTCAGAAGGTTGACAGTTTGATTGCCGACTGGGCCAAATGTCATTGTGTCCTTGGGCAAGGCACTTAACCCTAAGTAGCTTCAGGGGATGTCCCTGTACTTACTCTAAGTCGCTCTGGATAAGAGTGTCTGCTAAATGACTAAAATGAATTAGATCAAAATGATTCTGTCAAAAGAGAACAACATTCAATTTCTACATTGAATGCATTACACAAACATCCTAATAATAACTAATCATTATCATTATTTGGATATGTTGTTTATATGAGTTGAAGTTGAGTGCTTTGATCTACATGTATTTAGATATTTGCTATTTCTGCTTCTCTTGTGTTTTGGTTGATGGGTTTGGCAACATATTCTAGGGAACAACTTCAGGAGACGAGTCAGTACACAAGCATGCTTGTATTCACACACACACACACACACACACACACACACACACACACACACACACACACACACACACACA
>JACXGM010020847.1:0-17665 GCA_016801145.1 Umbra pygmaea | reverse complement strand
ATTGTGAAATACTCAGACCGGCCCGTCTGGCACCAACAACCATGCCACGCTCAAAATTGCTTAAATCACCTTTCTTTCCCATTCTGACATTCAGTTTGGAGTTCAGGAGATTGTCTTGACCAGGACCACACCCCTAAATGCATTGAAGCAACTGCCATGTGATTGGTTGAGTAGATAATTGCATTAATGAGAAATTGACTGTGTGTTCCTAATAATCCTTTAGGTGAGTGTATATCAGCCGCGGTTGGTGGATCTTAATTGGGGAGGACGGGCTCGTATTACGCTCAGAACCGGAGTGAATGGAATGTGTGCAAATCAAAAAAACAATTGGTTTTGTTCGTTGCGCACCATTCCATTCACTCCGGTTCCGAGCGTAATACGAGCCCGTCCTCCCCAATTACGATCCACCAACCGCGGCTGGTGTATATACATATTCTGATATGTGCCATTTTGAATGTATGCCTTTTGTGTTGCCATCGACGTTCCTTATATATTTTCCAGGGCTTTGCATTGAAGTTTTGAGTTTCTGTTGTGTGAGTAGCGCCTTCCTCCTGTTCACCCTGAAGCTCTAGCCTGTACTGCTTAGGTAACGCAGGGCAGCTGTGTTTAATTGACGATTGCATACGGCCGGTTCAATCAAGCTCTAGATTAGATTGGGTGAGCAGAAGGAAGGCGTGATTCATTGTGTTTATGTCAGTATGGGTTACGCGTGAGTATCCGAATATGTATTTACCGTAGTGCTGTTCCTGTTCGTGTCACCTGCAACTACCTGAGCCTGTATTGCCTTTACTGGACTACATATATAAACAGACATCAACCATCTTCTTGCCTTGGTCCTCCTCTCTCATCACACCACACCCTGCCTATAACGTGACATTTACAAAGTAAAACATCTTATAATGTTACATTATAATGTTCTATATTGGCCAGGATGTGGTAAAGTTGTAAAAGGTTATGGTGAGTCAGGGGGCCCCAGAATTTGAATAATATATATTTTATCATATTTATTCACCGTAATAAAAAAAACATGAAAACAAGCTGAGACCAGAGTCTCTTTTACAATTGTTCCCTGTGATATAAAAACAGCAGCCAAAGAACTAAAACAGAATAGAAGTAACAAAATACAATTCAATTAAAATATAAAACATAGTATAAAACAGACTTTAAAAGCAACATTTAAAACGAATACACACTAATATTGTGTAGGTCCCCCTTTTGCCACTAAAACAGCCCGGACTCGTTGAGGCATGGACTCCTAAAACTCCTGAACCATTTTTAAATTGTGTCAGTGTTAAAAGAGGTCAATGCCATCAGAGACTACCGTGCACATGCAAGGGTGTACATTGTCTTCAACAATGCTTAGGTAGGTGGTACGTGTCAAAGTAACATCCACATGAATGGCAGGACCCAAGGTTTCCCAGCAGAACATTGTCCAAACCATCATACTGTCTCCATTGGCTTGCATTCTTCCCACACAACAAACTGTGATGCACTTTCTGTTCTTACACCTATCTATCAGAACCAGCATGAACATTTTCAGCTATTTAAGCTACAGGAGCTTGTCTGTTGGATCGGAACACACTGGCCAGCATTTGCACACGACATGCATCAATGAGCCTTGGCCACCCATGACCTTGTCGCCGGTTCACCGCAATTCCTTCCTTGGACAACTTTTGATAGGTACCACTGCAAACTGGGAACACCCCACCCGAGCTGCAGTTTATGAGATCCTCTGATAAAAGTTGTCTAGCCATCAAAATTTGGTCCTTCTCAAAGTCATACACTTTGAGGACAAAATGTTCACTTGATGCCTAAATATATCCCACCCACTTACAGGTGCCATGATAATGAGCTTATCTGTGTTATACACTTCACCTGGCAGTAGACATAATGTTATGGCTGACTACTGTATACATTCACTAGGTCTTTTTTGCAGTATTCGTGACAACTGGGAACTAGGGATATTCCAACTGGAAATTTTCGACTTCCCGTTCCACTGTTTATAAACAAACAAAATCAATAGCTGATGTTTGCTTTGAATGCTGTGTACGAACTGTTGATATGTTGCACACAGGTTCAATTATTATTGCATGTTGGAAATTTGAGGGAAAGATGCATTTTAAATGCTTACACTTGTTTTAAAATGATTGTTTATCATTTACACAGCCATATATGGGATCTTGTCTTATTGCATCATATAACTCAACATGGAGAAGTAGGAGATGGTACATTTCTTCGTGACATTCAATTTAAATATTTGTATTCAGAACTTGGAAAATCACCAGTTCCATGTTGTCTTGAATGTTCTTAATCTAATTACCACAATAAAAAAATCTAAATATATTCAGCCCTTGTGAGCAATGTGGTTGGTATTGAAGCCTCTTCCATGTTCATCTGAATGTCCTAAGGCTAAGATTATTTAAAATAATTCAAATTTTAGACATTATGCAATTTAGATCAAGAATAGGGCATAGGGATCCTAAACACTGAAGCTTTCCTTTAAAAAGTGATTTGTAGATCTTGTACTATCCATCAACTGCCACAGGGTAGCAGCAATGTCTAACAGATAACCAGCCACAGCAGTCTTCTGCTTTTTGACACAGTTCACTCAGGAAGTATTAACTGTAATAGTCAACATACGTACTGGATGAGTGTGTGTTCCTTGTCCAACAAACCTGAATTACTTTGGATACATCCGCCCTACCACAAGGAGTTGCTAAAGCATTATAGAGATAAGGCAATCAAGCAATCAATCAATCAATCAATCAAATGTATTTTATGAAGCCCTTTGTACAACAGCAGTTGACAGAAGTGCTTGGACAGATATCCAGCCTAAAACCCCAAACAGGAAGCAACACAAGTGAATCACAGTGGCTAGGAAATACTCCCCAGTAGTTGGAAACTAGGAAGAAACCTAGAGAGGGCCTGGACTCAAGGCTTTACCAGGTGGGGGATCTGAAGGTACATAGACCATTGTCTTATGTTTTTAATCATTTCATTGTTTATCAGTGTTCAATTAGTGTCTATAAATGGAGATAGAAATGGATGGGCTGTGACCATAGTCTTTGTGTAGCATCAACACAGTTTGGTGGTCTTGGGCAGGGACAATGGGGCACGCTCTAGAGAGGTACAGCTGGAGTCGCCAGATAGAAAACATGATCACCAGCAGCAGTGAGCTGGACACAGGACAGAGACAGGAAGGAGTCATCAGGTCACATGGTCCTGAACCATGTTCCAATGATTTGGATCCTCCTACGATCAACATGACATCAGAAACATTAAAATGGGCGTACCTCAGGTCTAGTATCTTGATACAACTCTGACCCTGTTGAGAAGTAGATTCTATAAAATCATGTTTAAATACAGTTTGAACAGTTTAGAATGGTATTACTAGATGAGAGAGTTGTACAGCTATAGTTGGGGCCTGTTGGAGGATTCTAAGACCTGTAAGACAGACAGGGAGAAGATTCAGGGTCAAGCCAGATAAGACTTTCCTTTAGGAGAGTAGACAAGAAAGCAAGGCCAAGAGTGACTTAGGACAGAGAGAGAGCCCTTACAGTTCTTATATTATAACATCAGAATGAGACTGTAGCTTATGGTTTAGGACTTATAGCTTATAAATCTGTTATATATTAGACTGCTTATAACTATATGATCTATTGTAGGTTAGACTGTAATTCCATCACAGGTCTAATACATGTAGATGCCATTCAGACTAATAGAACAGGACATTTTACTGACAGGACATTAGACAGATAAGGGTTACTGAGTTATTTGATAAACAACTAGCAAGGCCAGTTGATAAGGCACTAAGACAGAAGTTAAGGTGACCAGCACATGTGCTCACATGAGACAGTCACAGGTCTGAGGAGATTCTTCTAGAAGGTGTGCAAACAACAATGCTAAGGCTATATAACCCAGTTCCATATGATCATTCTGGACATTTTTTTCCCACCACGTCTTGATTTCCTTGTTTTGAGATGACCCTGTTTCCATAACAAGAAGTACTTTATTAAACAATCTATTATCAACCACTACCTGACTCCTGAAACCATCATTTCAACAAAGATCTTACCAAGCCTGAAATTAGCTTTTAACAGTTGGCGCCCAACGTTTACACTCAATATTTTGTTAACTTTGACTTTGACTTTCCTGGAGACCAACACATTGTATCTGCTGTTTTGGAGAACTAGTTGGGGGCTGTTGTCTTGAGAGAAATCTGAGACAAAGAACTACACTAAAGAGAGACATTGTTTGAAGACCTGCTATCACACAGCTGTGTTGAGAAACAGGCTGAGAGCCGTTGTCTTGGAGGCCAAAACTGAAGAAGACGAACTACACCAATCTGTCTGAGTTTGTGGACCTGACTGACATCAGAACAAGTTCCGGGTTCTTTACAAGGTAGCTGACACCCGACTGAAAAACCGAGGAAGGTGCCAGGTCAAAAGGTGAGCCAAACGCATACCAGTCTTGGCACAATAACAGTAACAATGTCAATGGCAGAAAGTGGAATTCATTTTAATAGAAATGACGAGGACAACCCTGTATATATGTATATAATCTTAAAATGTTAACGGGGGGGGTAAGACTGTAGTCAGGGGGAATGTGAATTGATTTTAGAATGTGATAAATGCCTGGAAGAAGCCACAAATGTAAATATAGATAGTGGGTGGTTTCTTTTATTTTATTATTTTTCATATATGTACTAAGTCGTAACACTCTATCTTACATTGCAATGTCAAATGTTTAAACACAATAGGTGTACATTAATGACACATTGTATCTGTTTAATTAGAACTGGAAAGTAGCAACTCCAAACAATCGGGGTTACCTAAAAACCAAGGAAGTTGAATAGTCTTTCATAACGAGAAGTACTTTATTAAACATTCTATTATCAACCACTACCTGACTCCTGAAACCATCATTTCAACAAAGATCTTGCCAAGCCTTAACATACCATCTTACAACCCCCAAAATAAATATAAAAACTGTCTCTGATCCCCCGTCACATAAACCAATGAAACGTAAGTGGGGACTGAGACAGAATGACCCTAGTCCCCAGGCACATTAACTACTGCAGCATGAAATCTGGTGACTGATACAGGGGGTCCGGAGACCTGGTCCTGACAAAGAATACCTTGGGTATTAAACAGGAGCCACCCACATTGCCAAGACCACACTACCAAAGGCAACCTGCTCTGACATCCAAACTATTGTGAGGTTAATAGTGAGTCATAAACAGCATAAAACCTAGCGGCAACACGTGATACTGGTTCTTTGTGTCCATAGAGGATTTCTGTATTCACTTCAAATAAGGTCTGTGTTTTGTGTAGGCCAGTGAACTCCAACTCTGCTCCTGGAGAATTACCATCCTAAATGTTTTTACTCTGAACCTAATTTACATTTTTTTAAGTAATCCACGAATCTCCTATTGACATAATAAATGGTGAAATAGCACAAAGAACCAATATTACAATTTGCTGCAATGTTTTATGAGGATTATGAATCCTCCACAATTTATCATAGTAAAGCTGTACTGCAGTGCAGTGACTTCACAACTGCGCCAACGGAGAGGAATTTCTGTATTTTTAAATTAACGCTAATCATACTTCACTAAAATCATGAAACGTGTATTTCTCCACAGCACTTTAATGCAAGTTTAAACAGGTTCTTTATTTGAATCAGCCTCATCCGTTTGAATGGATGAAACAATAATTACATCAGAATTCAACACACAGACCAGTGACCTCAGATCACTGTCCATAGGCCAGTATTATTCAGTAATCTGTTTAACCTCCACACGTTGAACAGAAGGTCAGCGTGCCAATGAAGAATCCACATTTGTTTAATAAGTTATTGAACAGGATTTATCTAACAAACCAAATTCAAATTCATAAGATGAGATGCTTTGATATGTACATCTTGACACAGTTGTCTTCAACAAGCTACCATCTTTCCATCATGACTAGAAGTTCTCTTTTCTTTTCTCTCTGTTGTAGTTTGTGTTTGAATTATTACTATGGTTAAATAATTCTTAATTTTCATTCTATTCAGTTACAGTATGTTGAAAAATGCTTAAGAAGCCATAGCTGGTCCCTAGGCTTCTGTTAAACTTAAGATTGAGACAAATGTGATCATTATAGAGATTTTTCTGTGATACATGATGCCTATTTGAGTCTCTTCTATTATCCTGGTGTTCAATCCTATTTTATATGGATTAAATCAATAAGTTGTGATATTGTTTATACGGTACATACAGTATAGTATATAAAGTACAATCAGCCAGCAGCATAGAGTCCTGTATTGCCCTGCTGGTCTGCTTCTAAAGCAGGGTTGGAGACCAGTACTGCTGGAAGTGGTGTTGGATGGCCAGTAGGGGGCACTCTTCCCTCTGGTCTAAAGATCAATCCCAATGCCCCAGGGCAGTGAAGGGGACATCTGCTTTGCTTAGAGTGCCATCTTTCGGATGTTAAAGCGGGTGTCCTGACTCTCTGTGGTCATTATTGTAAGTGTAGGGGTGTTAACCATGGTGTCATGGCCAAATTCCCAACCAGGCCTCACTTCAATCATGGCCTCCTAATAATCCCGCTCCTTCCTAATTGGCATATTCAACTACTCACCTCTCTACCTGAAAGCTGATGTGTGGTGAGCGTTCTGGCGCAAAATGGCTGCTGTGCATCACCCAGGTGGGTGCTACACATTGGTAGTGGATGGGGTGGGCTTTCCCCCTAACTGTGTTAAGCGCTATGGGTTCTTCAAAAGCACTATATAAGCTGAACTTGTTATTATTATTACAATAATCATGGCTCACAGTGTTATGCCAATCCCATCTGCAGTAAAGGCTCAGGCAGCCACTAAGATGTTTTATTTTATTTATTTCACTTTTACATATCCTGTTAAAGATGCAGTCTGTAATTTTTGGACACTGATTGTAAAAGTGGTGCTGTTTAGCCAAGAAGACCCCCATATGGTCCTGTATTTAATGATTTGAGACCCATTTCATCAAAATAACTTATTAATGCCAGCGTTTCTATGACTGCATTATTCATATACGGTATATCTACTAATGTGTTATGCATATACAGTATATGTACTAATGCGTTATGCATATACAGTATATCTACTAAGGCAATATGCATATTTAGTATACCCACTAATGCATTATGCATATACACTCACTGGCCACTTCATTAGGTACATCTTGCTAGTACTGGGTTAGACCCCCTTTTGCCTTTAGATCTTATTTTTTGTGGCAGATTCAACAAGGTGCTGGATACATTCCTCAGAGATTCTGGTTCATTTGACATTATTGCTTCACAGAGTGGTTGCTGATTTGTTGGCTGCACATCCATGATGAGAATCTCCGGTTCCACCACATCCCAAAGGTGCTGGATTGGATTGAGATATGGTGAATGTGGAGGCCATTTGAGTATGTAATTTTCAAGAAACCAGTGTAAGATGATTTGAGCTTTGTGACATGGTGTGATATTTGGCTGGAATTAGCCATTAGAAGATGGGTACAGTGTGGTCAGGAAGTAAAGAATATGGTTAGCATACTCAGGTAGGCTGTGGCATTGAAACAATGCTCAATTGGTAAAATATCACCACACCATTACACCACCCCCACCAGCCTGAACCGTTGATACAAGGCAGGATGGATCCATGCTTTCATGTTGTTTACGTCAAATTCTGACCCTACAATCTGAAGGTCGCAGCAGATATCGAGACTCATCTGACCAACCAACATTTTCCCAATCTTCTATTGTCCAATTCTGGTGGTGCCAATTGTAGCCTCAGATTCCTGTTCTTAGCTGACAGGAGTGAAATCTGATGTGGTCTTCTCTTGATGTAGCCCATCTGCTTCAATTATCAATGCGTTGTGTGTTCAGAGATGCTCTTCTACAGACTTGATTGTAATAAGAAAGGCAACAGTAACTCAAATAACCACTATCAGCTCAAACTAGTCTGTCCATTCTCCTTAAATGCATTGACCTGCTGCCACGTTGATTTAGATATATGTTATATGTACCTAATGAAGTGGCCAGTGAGGGTATCAACAACATATTACACATCCAACACAAAATGGGAGGTTTCTTGCAAAACCAAGAAATTAAATATAGAAACCATCCACAGTATATTAGTCGATGAAAAACCAATTGTCTTTTACAACGCTCAAAGACATAATGACTGGATGACAACACTAACTTACACATAAATGCCAGTCATGCCAGAGCTGATGTTGTGGTTCTGGTAGTACCCAGGAAGTCATCACATTTGGGTGGACAATGCTAGAGAGCAGGTGTGCTGGCTGTTATTTTAACACCTGATTAATATCACAGAGTATGTGAGGCACAGGAAAATGATGGTTAACAAAAGCCTGCCAGAATAGATGGAATAATTTATAATCATTTAGGATTTTCTGTCATGATTTGGAAGAATTTGATTTTTATTTTAACACTTGGAACCTGTATTCTTTTGGCGTTTTTTTTTAAGATACACACACCGACAAACAGGATTATACACACAAAACCCAAACTCTAATCCTTAATCCTAAACTCTATGTTTACTCTTACACAATTGCTAACCCCACTGACACAATTACAGCTATTTTACTCATGTGAGACATGTTTTCCTTGTTATAATATGCTTGTGTGGAGTTTTGGTGCCAGTCATGATAAATAGCCCTAAATAGAACTTTTTAGAATTTACATAGCCTTACATAGACCGTCCTTAAACTGACATTTCCTTGTGTTGCTTTTACTTGTCTTTCCTTTCATCATGTTGTTGAATATTTCATGTTACCTTCCTGGAGGAAGTTCAAATTACCTCCACCTATACACAGGAGGCAAGAACTAAAGAGGCTCCAACTGTTCAGTTCTGCCAGTGATCTAACCCCACCCTTTCAGACATGGCTCCTCCCCTACTATTTTCTATATAAAGGGAGGTAGCTTCATCCTCAGGTAGAGTCAGCACTCTACGATTCTACTTTCTTCTTTCACTGAAAATAACAGAAGCCAGGTAAGTTGTTCATTTTAATTGGTTGTCACAGGTTTCATCTTGTTTTCGTAAAGATTAAAGTTTATTCAAAAGATTTAACTTCATTAAGATATTTGATGTTGAATTACAAAATGCTAAAATTGTTCATTAAAATACAAATGTTACAGCTTTAGTTAAATTAAATATATAATCATACCCTCTTGTCACCCAAATTGTATACATGTTTTTACTCATCATAATAGTTTTTGTCTAGTGTTTTGATGACAGTTTTCCTAACTACTAATCCCAATCGAACAGCCCACATTCTCTGTTGATATGCAAACAATTAACTTCAGTAGCCTACATCCACAGCTCAGACCAGTGCCTCCACATTGTTCTCATGTAAGCTAGTCATGTTTTTGAAATGTCTCTTATTGGTTAATTATTTATAGCCAAATGTAAGTTGTCAAAAACGATGTTGAAGCATTTCCCAACAAATACTGTACATTATCAACAGTAATGTACATATATAATTAGTAGTCTCATATATGATATCTCATTCTTCCTTTGAAGCTTATCTGAAAGAGGGATTGATCATTTACATATTGTGGGCGAAGTGTAGTCATTATAGTCAGCTAACCATGTACGTTTATCAGTATGTGGTAGATTTAATTTGCTTGAATACACTTTTATTTTGAATAGAGAGAAATGGTAGGAGAATGGAAAATGCCCCACAGGGTGTGTTATACAAGGCTCTTTAATATTTGGAACCCTAGTCAACGGTTTGTTTGCCAACCATTTTTTGTTGCAAAAATAAATAATTTACTCAAAGCTATCTCTAGGGATCTTGAATACATTTGTACTTAGTGATGACAATCTTCATACTTACCAAACCAGATATGTGTCTGATAGCCACTCTAATTCAAAAAACAAAAAGAATAGCTGCTATACTGAACAGAAATCTGAACACAACATATTAAGTGTTGGCCTCATTTTAATGCACTGAAATTAAAGACACATTTTTCTCATTTGAAATATGTAAATTTTGTCCTTTGTATTTTTGTCCAGTGTACATTATGAACTAAATCAAAAAACAAATTCTCCTCAGTTCAACACCACTATGCTCTGGTAAATTATAATTTGTTTATTAAAATGTGTACTGTAATGTTGCAACCAGGTCTTCCTCCACTTGTCACCTCCCGCACAGAGCAGAGATGTCATCCAGTATGTCGATGCGGAGCTTCTCTGTGGGCCGTCAGCCGTCTTTCTCCAGTCACTCTCTGAGAGACAGCGGCCGTTCTCGCTCAAGAGCTTCTGTGTCCTTCACTGCTGCCAGCCCCCTGGGTCGCTCCATGTCTGTCAGCCAAGACCTGAACGGCCAGCCAGTCACCCTGACTTTGAATGGTCAGCTGGGCAACCACACAAATGAGAAGGAGGCCATGCAGAGCCTTAATAACCGCCTGGCCAACTACCTGAACAAGGTACTGTAGGTTAGAAAGGCATGTCAGCATCTGAAAGGTTTTGGGTTTGTATCACTGAACTGATTGGTAGTGTCTTTAGATGTTATTGCCTGCATTTGTGCACTTGAACAGATGATGGACAACAAGCATTATTTTTTTCCCAAGGTGCGTTCACTGGAAAAGTCCAATGCTGATTTGGAGCAGAGGATCAAGCAGGTTATGATTGAGCGCATCCCTAAAGGTCACGACTTTGAAACCATGATGGCCCAGGCCCATCAAGTTGCTCAGGAGGTGGGTTCTCCATTCAATCTGTTCCTGTGATCCTTTTGTCATTTCCCAGGTCTCATCAATCATTTTTGTTGTGTATATTGTTTCCATGAAGGAATTATACTATGTGGATTTATACAATGTAAAAAAGCAAAAATAACCAAGCATCACATAGACATATGGAGTTAACATTAGTAGAAAATCCATACTGTGGATCAGCAAACTGTCAGTTTTTCCTTTAACTTTTGACCGGGGGTTTGGTCTGTTATATTTTCTTTTAATCTTGTCAAACTCCCAGTTCCCTTCAATGACAAACATACAGATAATGTGATGTTGCCACCACAGGACTTCTGATGTGGTGGGTCCTTTTGTGTTTTCAGGGATTGTGATGGCAGCCTTATGTCATTTGTCACTGGCAGATGCATTTGTCATGATCAAAATAAATAAAAAATGAAAGGAGTAAAGCCTATGGTAAAGAGACCCTGCCTTCGTCTTATGAAAACCTACAGATAAAATAAAACATTTCTACAGAACAATTGCAATGACGTACCAGAATTCAATGGTGTTAAATAGTCTGGTACATTCTTCATCCTGACTCAAAACATTTTTGAATTTTTGCATTGCAATCCATCAATTAATTTAAACTAGAATTATGTATATACTTTTCTATTTCAATCAAAAACAGATGTCTTCCTGAAATCCTTTGTCAATTATTATATATTTTATTTCTCATTCACTTCTGGGTTTGTTTGTGTAGATCTTTAGGAAATATTAGATTTTAAGGAATCAATTTGTGAAGATTGAAAGGTGTTTGTAGACTTAGACTATCCACTGTGTATGGTGTTAGTCTATAAACAGGAGGAAATTTACCTTAGGTGACAGAAACTCTCCATTCGGGAGACAATTTACAAATAACTAAAATGTTTGAGATGTGTGAAGTGAATGCTGATCTCTTCAAATTTGTTTCTCAGGTCAGGAAGAAGACACTAGAGAATGCTCGCCTCATGCTGGAGATAGACAATGCGAAACTGGCAGCTGACGACTTTAGGATCAAGTGAGTTCTGGTCTTTTCTTTTGGATCTTTTACAGAAGATCATGACATTTTCAGTTGTAAGTGCTTCAGGCAATGTTTGCAGGTGTAAGTTTAGGCTAAGCTGGCCTGGTGTGAGCACTGGAGCATCTGAGGCCAGTTAGGGGAGGCTAGCTTGTAATAATTACTGGAAAGGAGTCAATGGCCATCCATGTATGTGACAACTGTGTGTTTTTGACATGATTTGACTCATTCCATGTCAGTCATTATCACAAACCTGTACTTGCCATTTAAGTTGCCACCAACTTTCTGGGTTAAGTGCACAGGACATGTTGATTGGCATCATGTCTCAATGCACTTCTAAGGCATATGTTAGTGTGCATAGCATGATTGTACACAGTGTTCCAAATTATTATGCAAATTCGAATTAAGTGTCATAAACATTAAATATTTTGTTTTTCAATCAAACTCATGGATAGTATTGTGTCTCCGGGCTATCTGAAGTCAATCTCAGACACCAGTCATAATTATTTTACAGGAGAGCCCAATTTAAGAAAAACTACTTAAGAAGGATGTTCCTTATTATTAAGCAGGTTACAGGTTTCAAGTAATATGGGAAGGAAAAAGGATCTCTCTGCTGCTTAAAAGCGTCAAATAGTGCAATGCCTTGGACAAGGTATGAAAACATTATGTATTTTACAAACTTAAACCTGATAATTTTACTGTGAAGAGATTTGTGACTGATTCAAGGTGTAGGATGCTCCAGAGGCTTGCATTTGTGCATAAACCTACTATTCAGCCACCCCTACCCTATGCTCACAAGCAGAAACAGTTACAGTGGGCACAGAAAAAAATGAAGACTAATTTTCAAATAGTCCTGTTTAAGGATGAGTGCCGTGCAACCCTGGATGGTCCAGATGGATGGAGTAGTGGATGGTTGGTGGATAGGCACCATGTCCCAAGATGCGACGTCAGCAAGGAGGTGACAGAGTCATGTTTTGGGCCGGGATAATGGGGAGAGTGCTGGTAGGCCCCTTTAAGGTCCCTGAAGGTGTGAAAATGACCTCGGCAAAGTATAGAGTTTCTGACTGACCACTTTCTTCCATGGTACAAAAAGGTTAACCGCGCCTTTCATAGCAAAATCATCTTCATGCATGACAATGCATCATCTCATGCTACAAATAATTATATATATATTTATTTAATAAATATACCTCTGTGTCATTGGCTGCTATGGGCATAAAAGGAGCGAAACTCATGGTGTGTCCCCCAATGTCCCCTGACCTCAACCCTATTGAGAACCTTTGGAGTATCCTTAAGCAAAAGATCTATGAGGGTGGGAGGCAGTTCGCATTAAAAAAGCAGCTCTGGGAAGTTATTCTGACATCCTGCAAAGAAATTCAAGCAGAAACTCTCCATAAACTCACAAGTTCAATGAATGCAAGAAATGTGAAGGTGATATCAAAGATGGCCAATTTTAAGATGTGTTTGATTGAAATAGCTTTTTATTTCAGCAAATATGACCTCCTAATGCTGCAAATTCAACAAATGACCATTTTCAGTTCTTTTCAGCCTATAAAATGTTACACAAACTCTGTTGTGCATAATAATTTGGAACAGTGCACTTTCTTTTCATTGGGTGGTCTGTTCAATGAAATTCAACTTATATCCTAAAGGTTATAAGATATAAAATCAGTGTAAAATATAATTTGCATAATAATTTGGAATGCGGTGTAGACTCTGTGACATAGTCTGTTTGCCCCTCACTCCACCACTTGCACACAGGACAAAGGTGACCTGAAGAAATGTGGCTAGGAGGCTTTGTTCCCTCACAAGCTGAAGTTGAAGGAACT
The DNA here is from genome assembly GCA_016801145.1 of Umbra pygmaea. Lineage (NCBI taxonomy): Eukaryota > Metazoa > Chordata > Actinopteri > Esociformes > Umbridae > Umbra > Umbra pygmaea. The sequence goes on along the minus strand of JACXGM010020847.1, from coordinate 4,079 downwards.
CAGCCCAGGTCAAAGAAACTCCCACCATTATTCTTCAGTCCTACTGGAATTGTCAAACTTGTAGATACAGTCCAGTAAAATGAACCATAACCTAACTTTAACCCTTACCTTATCCCTCATTTAATCTACCTTAACCTACCCTTAACCCTTACCTAACCATAACCTAACACTATCCCTTACCTTATCCCTTACTTAACCTTAACCCTTACCTAGCCTTAATCTAACCTTAACTTAACCTAAACCTAAACCCTAACCTGAACCTAAGCTTAACACTAACCATGGCATAACATTAACTCTTACCTAACTTTAACCTAACATTAACCCTTACCTAACCTGACCTTATCCCTTACTTAAACTTAACCCTAACATTTAGGTAACAATAACCCTTATACCTAACATGACCTTAACCCATACCTTATCCCTTAACTAAACTTAAACTTAAACTTAACCATAACCCTAACCTTAACCTTAATCCTAACCTAAATTTAAACTAACCATAATAATATAATATTTCAGCCTGGACAGGGATTAAATCTGTAAACCAGCTGGTTACTAGTCAGGTGCTACAACCACTAGGACATTGTTGGCTTCTTGCAGGCACCTGAGAGCTTAATAGTAAAACGTAATAAATATAAAGTAGTGTAATGTTTGAATTTGATTGGCTGATGAGTGGAGTTGCTTTAACCTGGGAGGAGTTGCTTAAACATCATCCTGTGAGGCAGCAGAGCCTCCCGGAAACATTTCATGGCACCTTTGTCCTTTCTGCCACCACTTCCTGTTTTTACGTTTACCATATGTACATTTTACCAACAAAAACTCTTAATATATTCTCTCCTAGTAGCACAATCTCTCACTATAGAAATGTTCATGATAAATGTCACTCCCTGGTTTCTTTCTTGGTTATGTGGCCCCAAGCATCTACTAAAACCATTCTCACCACCACGTTATGTATTCTGAATTTATATGTTGTCTCCCCACTCTGATGTCTAAATGTACTTAACAAATAAATTGGTACTGGCCCTGATTCCACTCCTTCCAACCAAGGTGGGAGACAGAGATGTGTATGTCCCAGTCAGTGGAAAGAGACTGCATGGCCCTGAAGAAGGCCAAGGTGGACCATGAGCAGATCATCGTGACCCTGAGGGGAGATCTAGACAGCCTGAAGGAAGAGCTTTACTTCCTCAAGAAGAACCACGAGGAGGTGAGATGTGCTGAAGATCTGTGGTACTCACACTGTTGTCGTAGCCCTGAAATAGCTCAACTGATTTAAACAGGTAAGGACTTGAAGGTAAGTTGAAGTGGATTCAGGTGTGCTAACTCTGGGATACATCTAATATAAGGAATAGCTGAGGGTACCCCAGAAGATATTTGAGAACCACAGCTCTAGATCATCCAGAAGGCATAAAAAACAAGAAAGAGGCCATCTCTGGGATAGTGAGGCCAGAAATCTTTTCCACCGAATTCTTGACCAGTAAAAACTATTGGTCCTTAGTTGTAGCCAGGTTAAAACTAGATCTCAGAGAATCTAGTCTCCTGTACCTAGTGAGAGGAAGCATTTCTCAATGGAGGATGTCCTCTGTCACCATTCCTTTTTCTTGCTGGCCATTAGCTGGATAATAATAAATACCACTGAATAGATGGGTCTGAAATGTGAAACAAGGATAGTGGAGAATAGTAGGGTCCTCTGTTCCTCTCTGCCATGGCGGTCATATCACTCTCCATCCCCTGAGAAGCTTGACTCCCCTGGGAAACCTGCAACTTGATCGGAGGATGAAATACAATGCTGGAGGTCCCTTTGTCTGAAGTAACTTGACGCCTGAGAGTAACTTGGGTCTTCACAGAGACCCCTCTGAGGAACGGCATTGGTTCGCTGGCTGCTCTGAATAGACCACAAGAGTCCTGTGTTTTAGATAGTGGTTGTTTGTAGTGATGTGTACAATGATTTGAATTGTAGGCCTCCCAGGTTGTGCAGTGATCATTTCTGCAGCACAAAGCTAACCACCACAGTCTATGTTAGAACCACGCTTCTTGAAGCCCCATTGGTGATGCAACTTGGCCAGGTTGCCTATTATAAAGGCTTGCATCAATCTTACATTCTGAATCTATCAAATTTATTTTATAAAGCCCTTTTTACATCAGCATTTGTAACAAAGTGCTTTTACAGACCCCCAGCCTAAATCCCCAAAGAGCAAGCAACAATGCGAAATTTAAGCACAGTAGCTAGGAAAAAAGTGTCCAGTCCATAGATTGTATAATTACTGGATATAACCATGTGTGATGTCACCCATTAGTTTGTTAAGATCTGATTTGCGTCCTCGTATTTGCCATTACGGGACACCAGAGAGATTATATGGGGCATTCCATAAGTCAGCAGTACCTCAGCATAGAATGGAGTTTGATTCTCGTTCTCCAGCCAAAAGTATAAAGCCTGTACTATAGTAAACTAGGCCCCATCCCAAGGGGTTGTAGAGGCATAATCGCTGCTTATTAAATATTTAATAAATATTATTTAGGTTTAATCTGACAGGTAAGCTTAACAGGGAGTTACCACGCAGCCCCCCGTCTCATATAGCTTGCCTACCCGCCCTAACTTTTTTTAAATAAAAAAAGTCTAATTTTTTGTTCTGATCTGACACTCCTGAATTTGTTTGCATTGTTGCATCAAGACATGACCATTGATATCATTTTATGTGGTGACATTGGAGAAAGGAGACAATTATTTAATAATCCATGCATACAGATAAATGAATTTATTTATTGTCAAATTCCATTCCTGCATCTGTGCTTTCCAGCATGGGTTCACCCTTTCTTGTCTATCCACGGAGAGTTTACTTTGCCTCACTGATTCGCTCCGGAAAACACTGGGTGTGTTTGGAAGGCAGGGAGGGGTTTGTGGTGCCAGGGCAGTGTTGCCACATGTTCTATATGTTAGGCTGTGCAGGGCATGGAGTAATAGCTAACTGCTAGCTAGCTAGTTAGACTGTTTTAACTGATGGTGACTTTTCTCATGAAGTAACTGGATAGTTTTGCTTAATATTCTTATATATTTTATAAATCCTAACTTGTTACACAATATACCCTTACCAAAAAGATTGCAGTGGGAGTACAGCAGCAGTTAAGAGTGCAGTATAAACGATGTACTGTATACAATAAAGCGTTGTACAGCAACACACAAAGTAACATGAAGCTTGCTAAAGTAGACATCAAGTATTTATGTGGAGGATATAAATAATGAAGAAGGGTCTCACCTTCTCTCTGTCACTGAGTGTATGACTGACTGGAGGACACACCATTTTCAAGGAATTCAAGGATACACAAACATGGAATGTCTTCGCACAAGTGGGCAGCACTAATGAGAAAAATACATGATGGGGATGTATTAGAAACACATTTTTTGCACCTAGGCCAGCTAACTGTGAAGGATTAAATATGTTATACAATATACAATATGCCATTAATTGGTTTGGTGATTTTGTCTTTGCAGGAGGTGGAAGCGATAAAGGGCCATATTGCTGCCCAGACTGTGAACGTGGAGGTGGACTCAGGCCGTGGTGGACCGGATCTTGGGTCTGTTATGGCTGCACTCAGATCCCAGTATGAGGGAATTGTTCAGAAGAACAAGGACCAGGCAGAGCAATGGTACCTTAAGAAGGTCAGTGGAGAACTGGCTAGATTATTTATCACCAGTCCAGAGAACATCCCAAACCAAAGTTTAACTTATCCTCAGCTGATTTCTAACTTGAGATATAAATATTCATGCAAATCTTCCATTTACATTGCACATGTACCTCGAGTTACAGTCCAGGCTTGTCTCAGTTATCATAACAGGACAGAGGTGAAGCCAGGTCTTCTAATCAACATTGAGATATCTAGAAACATAGGGCTAGATTTATCAAGCCGTTTGCGCCTGTTTTCAGGCGCTAATTGGTCGCAAAGACGGACGTAACCAATGCGGGCTATTTACTAACCAGGCGCACTTGGGTAAAATCGCAGATTGCGTGCCACATGAGCGACAAGAGACAAGTTGCGCTTTCAATATGCGTTCGTGGGAGGGTCATGGGGAGAGTGGGAGTTCCACG
>JACXGM010020846.1:0-17578 GCA_016801145.1 Umbra pygmaea | reverse complement strand
AGACTTTATACATTCAATCTACAAATGAATGATTCAATCTTCTTTAGATTATTATAAGCTTCTCAAAAATACTAAACATGACATTCACACCTGTGACACATTTCCAGATATTGTTAAATGAAAAGACATTCCATTTACTTTTAGAATATCAATTAAATATTTCTATAATAGTTACTGTTTACTGTAAAATACCACTACACATTGCGGCAATCGTTTTCCAGACACTACTGACTTTTTGTTTTGCATATGCGCTAAATCTCTGGCCCACTAGATGGCATATGCAAACACATAAAGAAAATAAACAAAAGAGCCTCTTTTTAAAAGAAAGTACTTCAAGGCGGGCATCGCGGTGGCAACGGGTAAGTTAATGGCAAGTTTTTGGCAACGGGTAAGTTAATGGCATGTTTTTAGAAAATTATAAAAATGGTTTGTCAGCAGTAGCAATAAATTGTTTGCTAAAGTTATATATACAAACATTATATTTAGTGCTGTCAGTTAACTGCGTTATTAACGGTGTCAACACAAACCCATGGCGAGCATGAGATGCCAAAATGGATGCCAATAAATTTCTAAATGAAAAGTTTTCTTAAAAAAAGTTGCCAAATGGTTCCATTGACAAGACCAAAGTGTTCCTTTGACAAGACCAATCTGTGTGTTTGGTCGTTGTGAACTGAGCTATCATTGTAGCACATCCAGTCTGAAACATCACCTGATGGCAAAGCACACAGCTGATGCAAATTCTCTGCCCCCTCGTGAAAGCCAGGCAACAATTCATGACTTCAGACAGTATGCCAATGTTGTTTTCAATAAAAAATACATTTGCACAAAGCAAGCCGATACACTTTTCCATGTAGATAAGAGCGTTATAATAAGAAAAAAAATTGTGGGAAAAAAGAAATCAAGATTTAGAACAGATAAAAATTTTGCGATTAATTGTGAGTTAACGATGACATTAATGCGATTAATTGTGATTAAATATTTTAATCGTTTGACAGCACTAGTTATATTCTATTATAAAAACGAATTTTGTTACATTGGAACATCGAGAAATTTGCCTGGTAATGTTTTAAATGTCCTTATACCAAATACTGTACTCACCAGATCCAATAGGGTGCATCGAGTACATTGGGCAGTTGGAATGCAAAATTGTCATAGCAAAAAGTGCACAGTTTCAGAAGGTGGTGTTATATGCATGCATTCATTTTAATCTGGACATACAGCTCTGGAAAGAATAAAGAGACCACAGCAAAATCATCAGTATCTCTGGTTTTAATATTGATGTGTATGTATTTAACCAGGTTTTTCCTGGTCAGTGGCGGAATTGTTTTCGGGAACTACAAGGTAGCACCAGGGAACGTTTGCACCGGAACACGCCTTTTCTTTTCACTGAACCGCCCAACGAACGCAAGTTCATTCCTTAATTTACCTGCGCGCATCTGTGGAAGGAAAAGTCCCATATGCTTTGGGTGCAAGATAGGAATGATACATGCGTTTGTGTAAAAAGTAAATTGCGCTGGGTGTAAGATAGGGCCCATAGTATTTTCCACCATTAACTACTGACAACATTTCTCCCAAATTCAAAATGAAAATGTCATTCTGAGAATTTATTTTATGTAGCAATTCTAATGGATTTAAGACAAATTTGTTGTAGTCTATTAATTTACCAGAGCTGTATGTCGAGCATAATGTTAAAAAATATGTTGTCTGTTTATTGGATGTGATTTCTGATCTTTCAGTGCCCAGACACAGTGGAAGAGTGGCAGAAGGTAGCATGTGGATTCCAGGAACAGTGTGACACATTACTATTCGCTCTCCACCCCAGTCTGGATCTATGTTCTAAAACTACAAGCATAACTTCTCCATAGTGTTAATGGCTCTGATGGCAAGCAATTACAGGTTCCTGTATGTTGTTGGATGCAATTGACAGGATTTGGATGGTGGGGTATTTGGTGGATACCATCAAACTTTGGCCCGAGAGAGTGGAGGAAGTTGTTTTGGCTTGCTGTGGTCTACACAACTTCCTAAGTACTGAGTGCATGGACCGATTCACATAGGTTATTGTTGACAGAGAAGGTCCTAATCATGAACATATCCCAAAAAAATCCAGAGAAGACCCTCCTCTGCAGCAAGCATCTTTGCATCTATGACTAACACAGCAGTGAGAGCCAATTAACAGAGAGACACGCTGCAACGTGATCTCTCAGAAATCAATGATACTACCACAGACACTTAACTTCAAACTCTGTGGCAGTTTTACGGAATGGCAGAAAATTCTGTGATATAAACACAGATCCTTAACTTCTAAATCCGTGGCAGTTTCACAGAATTGCATGATGACGTAGCAGAGTGTAAATAGCGTAGATTCATAGGCGTAGATTCTGGTGGGGACGGGATCCTACCAGATTTCGTCATTTTGTCCCCAGCACTTTTTTTGAGAAAAAGACCCGGTGTGGGGTGGCATTCGGGAGAGTCAGGTGTTTTGCGGACGCAAGGTCCGGTCTGATAGTAGTTAGATACCGCTGGTCTAAACTGTGCAGCCTCTGCTCAGCCCGTATGGCGGGCCGCAGCAGCCTCTGTCAATGAGATACATAGAGCCGGCGTCAGACCGAGCTCAGCAGGTGGGGATTTATTTTCACTGGACGGGCACATTTTTTTTTTCTATATATTTTTAGGGATGGGGATTTCTGCTGATTTATTAGATTGTTTACTTGATAGGCCCTGGGTCGGCAAAGATTATTTTAGTCAAACAGTCATTTGGATGTGTGTGATCTGATGCCCTTTATCACTTAACTAGCTACAGTACAATAATTGTTCTACAAAATATTATGATATTACACTGTAAAACAAATCCGTAAAAAACAGTAAAAAGTAGCTTACCGTTAATTTGCTGCTAGAACTTTTTCCATTATTTTACAGACATGTCGAGGGGCTGATTAAGGTGGTCAGGGGCCCCTAGGCTTCCCTTTGTGTGAGCCCCCTCCCCTAATCATTGTGCTTTACTAGAAAAATGTATTTAGTGCCATACTTGGTCCACATGCAAGTATGGTGAACTGGCATACACACACATTGAGACAGCCAACATTACAGTGTTTTCTTTACATTGCTTCAAGTGGTGGACCACAACAGTAAGACAATTAACACCACACCACATAGATAAACTGAGAAATTTAACATTACAGACAAAACACAAATACAAACAAGCATAAGGCCCAGTGCTTAGAATCAGCCCTTTAATTATGATCAAGAAACACTATAACCAAAACTAACATCAACAGAGATGTAAGTGGAAAAAATACCAGGTATAACCCTCTGCCTCAACAGCCCCAAAACAATCACAATGGAAATGTAACTACACTGAACAAAAATATAAACGCAATTCATTTATCATGAGCTGAACTCAAAGATCTAAGACTTATTTTATGTACACAAAAGGCCCATTTCTCACAATTATTCTTCACAAATCTGTCTAAATCTGTTTTAGTGAGCACTTCTCTTTTGCTGAGATAATCCATCCACCTCACAGGTGTGGCATATCAAGATGCTGATTAGACAGCATGATTATTGCACAGGTGTGCCTTAGGCTGGCCCCAAAAGCCCACTCTAAAATATGCAGTTTCACACAACCCAATGCCACAGATGTCGCTAGGTTTGAGGGAGCGAAACTGACAACTCCCTGGCAGCCATTTAAAGCCAAAACAGGTGGATTCAGCACCATGGCCAGCTCCGCAGCCTATTAAATTGCAATTTAATTGCAAAATATGCAATTCAGTAGGCTGTGGAGCTGGCTGATAACAGCACATTTTAGAGTGGCCTTTACAAGGTCTCTTTACAACCTCTTGTCCATAGATCTCTGATTACTGTAAAATATCAATGAAAATCACAGTTACTTCTGAAATTGTCACATGAACCAAACGATTCAGAATTGTTCATAACTTCGTAGGAACAGCTGTAGAGAGCCACTAAATGGGGGAGTGAGGGAGAGAAGGGATGACATGCAGCGAATTGTTCTTTCCTTTAGACAAAATATTGGGTCAATGGATTTTCTATTGTAACATGACCTAGAGCTTGCATTGCATATTGAATTTGAATTTGTGCACAATGTTGACGTGTGGAAACTTTGGTTTTGTTCTTTACACCACAACTGTTGTGTTGCCAATGTTAAGGAATAGCTCTTTGTAGGTCTAAATGATGTGAGCAAAGCCTATAACCGATGGTACAGTAGGTACAGATGATTTAGTTAATTTCACCTGTATTTTGTATAACTGTTAGGTGTTAGTACGTGTTGCTTGTTCTATTTTATTGTTTTAAACATATGCTATCACCAGTGCACATCCATGGATGAACCAAGCAAAATACAACTGGTATGTTACACAAACATAGCCATATAAGTTGTGTTAACTCACCTTTGAGGAAGTGTAGACTGCACACACAGATTTTTTCGATTCGGTTACTCCCGACCGTAGACGTAGGTTTGCAAGCCATTTTTTACTGCGTTTTTCTGGCATTTTCCCCCTTATGAACAACTACCTTTGGTACACGATAAAAACTCCTTGTGGTTTCTCGGTTTGATCGATTTGAGCAACCATACACGACGCAAAACATAGGCATTTTTTAGTTTGTTATAGTGCTTCCTAAATGTAGCAAATCACTTCATGCCCTCCATCTGTATTTCGCGCCATGGCAACGCATTGACGTGAATTCATATGCAAACAAGCTATTAGGGTCTTTTTTGGCCGCGCTGAAGTACATTTTAAATAAAAACAATTTGGTTGGCCAATCCGAGGCCCCTGCACACGTGGGGCCCCTAGGCTGCAGCCTACACAAGCCTGTGCATTAATCCGCTCCTGGACATGTCTATCAAGACATTAACGAAAAATACTTTGTGAACACAGCAGATGTCCGTTGAAAGTAATATCAGATCTTTGTGTTAACGGATAGTTTATTTACTGTGTTCACAAAGTATTTTTCCGTTATTATCTTGATAGATATGTCTGTAAAATAATGGAAAAAATTACTGGCAGCAAATTAACAGTACTTTTTACAGTCTTTAAAAACTTACGGATTTTTCTTACAGTGATAAGACAAATAGTGCAAAACTAATAAAAATATGTTTTAACAAAGGTGCTTTCCAAAATTATATTAAATAAAAGCAAAGCATACAATGTAAACCCAAAAATCCCTTCTATGTAGCCTGTTTGTTTTGTTTTTTGCACACTGCACATGTCAGCGCAATTGCAAATCCGTTGTTACATTAACTATAACCTGTCCTGAACTTTAAATATACTGTTGTTATTAAACCTTTAGCAAAAATGCCTTAGATATCCTTAGAATGGAAGCATTTCATCAAAGTAACATGTGATGCAAATCATGTTGAACACAAACTCTGCCAACAACAATTTTCATATAGATTAATGTTGAATACTTATAGATGCCACTTGAAAACATCCTTTGCTTTGCTAATTTAAGTCTAACACTAATAAAGCCATAAGCTATTTATTTTAACTAGCACACTTTACATTTTGTTGTTCAATTGATAATGTTCTTATTATTTATTTTTTCACCAGTTCAAGCCATCATGCGCTTTATTTTTGAACAGTTTGAATGATCTAATCACAATGAAGTCGTTATTTTATTACCTAGTCAAATAGTTTAGTGAATCTTTGTGTAGATTCCAGGGGCCTCATTTATAAAACTTTGTGGTGGATTTGCGTCAGAAGTGGCGTACAGACAAAATATAGGACGTGCGTACGCAAAGAAATATTCAGATTTATAAAACCATGCGCACGCACGTCCTACGCGGTTTTCCCTTTATAAATCTCAATCAACTCTAATACGTGGCGTAGCTTTTGCGGATACATGTCATGCCCATAATTGTCCATAAATAGTTAGTGAAACTCCCCAAAATTAATATTCATTGATTGAGAAATCATGGCATGCACAGTAGTGAGGAAAACCAAGAAAGCAACTTGACTCAATGTCAAGTAGAAAATATTGTTTGGCGAGGTGGAAAAGAGGAGGAAAATGTTGTTTTATGCGCACAATGTGCCTATTACGAACGGCGAAAATGCGTTGGAGTGGCAAAAGGTTGCAGACGCTGTGAATGCCGTGGTCGAAATAAAAAAAGTGATCAGATATCAGTCGAGTGGGGCAAACGGGTGGGGGAAATGGGTAACATTAGAGCAACATGTCTGCATCACAAGTTATTTGGTCATTGGTGGAATGAAAATGCTTTCGATTAATGAAAGCATTCTCATTCGGTCTCCTTATGGCAACATGAGTGCAGTCAAAAGCATCGATTACATTTGGGATACCGGACATAGCTGCAAATTGTACTTTTTGATTGCCTGTTCACCCGCCGTGTAAGGAAACCTCATGTACTTATGCGCCAAGCCTATTATACCGACTAACACGTCTCGCATAACTCGGCTGAGATATCCCTCACTTGTCAGTAAATTCTATCTGGAAAGTGCAATGTCGCCAGAAATCCTGTTATGAGTGATATGAAAGGCGCCAATAAATAATATTCATTATTAGGCTATTATTATAATTATAATTATTAGCTTCTAACATTGCAAGGTCAGCTATTGTGCGTCATTACGCATTGTGATGGCATGGCTTTTTATAACCATCCATTTGATTGTATCTGATAATCTACAGATGTATTAATCTAATTGTAAATGTAAAATAGTTCTGCACAAATAGAAAATCTTGAACCTTTAAAAATGGTTAAGACATGCATCACGATGGAACACATTTAAAAATTAAACAAACTAAATGCATATAAGTGAACACTATGTTTCTGCATGTTATTACAACATTTATACTATGAAAACAATATTCCCCAATTGACAATATAGACTATCTATTATCTATTTATTATCTATCTCATCATCATCTATTTATCTATTTATCTGCACCGCCAGACAGAGACATCGACAAGAATATTAGCTTTAAACATGATTTTGTTCTGTTTACCGTATTATTTATGAGGATGAATTACATAACATGCCAATATAATTAGCCTACATAATATATTTGAGTGTTCTTTTTGCAAATATGTGCATTATGTCCTTCATTTGCCTTTACATTAAAATCTTGTTTTATATTGTTTGTATTTCTCTGCAGGCTGTTAATTGTATGCATGGCTTTGTGACATCTTCATATTATTCATGAGAGCAGTAGCGGTTTTTGGCACGGGCGAACCGGGCAGCCGCCCGGGGCGGCATTTTTTCATGTCACGTGGGGGCAGCACAAATACTTAAAAAATATCTTCTGCGATGCAAAGCGGTTTTCTATTATCTATCATTTCATTGTGGGGAATTGGGGAATTGGCGCCCGCTCCAGCTGCAGGCGCCCCTGCTTGCTGAAAAAGTGCGGTGCACACATAAGCTGTATGAGATGGGGAAAGGGGAGGGGGCGCTGGAGGGGGAATTCTGGGCGGAGGTTGTTAGAGATTTTTGTGTAATACTTCCGGTAACAGCTTTCGGTGATTAATTCTCAGCTCCCCGCATTAACATTTCTGATTAACTCTATACAAAACGTTTTGGGAAATGGTTTTCCTTAAATCAGTAATTTTATGTTCAGTTAGAGGATGTCACAATAATTGGCAGAAACGAAAACTGTTCCTACAGCAGCAGTGTTTTGATTACTGACCATATTTACGAAGCGAGTGCAGTTGTGACGATTTGCACACACCACCTAAAGACGAGGAGGTTCTTTGGCTGAAAGCACTCAACTTAAAGAAACCACCAAAACGACCCTATGGGTGTTCATATCACTTTGTTGACTAGAGGCTACTGAAGATCACCGTTTCCCAGAGAACCGGCTGGGCTATGATGCTCCATTGAGGATAAGACCTCTCGTCAGGACATCGACAACACATTCAGGTAGCCTGTACCATAGATTTCTATGGCCTGTACTGACTATATAATCCACGTTACAGTTCTGTAGTTATTTGTCGTTTCGTCACAAATGGGTTGTCATGCAAAAGTTTCTCAACTTCACAGGCTAACTAGCTATCTAGCTATGTTAATGTTCCTTAAAAAAAGGGTATTTTCTTTATTAATATTAAGTGAAGATTTGCACTTTCTTTGTCAAAGAGGTGTGCGAGACACAGACATTGTTTTGGAACATTTACCAATCTCTGTCGATTTAATATTCCAATGTATTTTAGTAAAAGTATCTTAAAAAATACTTTTACTAAAATACAAAGTAAAAAATATTAGATGTGGTGAGTAAGTATGACAAATGTGTCAGCTCTATTTTGTATGCAGAGGTTCTCAATCTATTTGGCATGTTGCCATGACAGTGGCAAACAGTGAGTCACATGAATAAAGAAACAATATGAAATAATTATATATATTTTGGGCCCAAGTTCAGTTGTCCAAAATTGCAGGTTGAGAACCACTGCTTACATAGGCTACTGGTGATTGCAAATTAACTGCTTATCTTAAACACTTCTTCTTTGTGAAGGTTATATCCTGCTCAAAAGGAAACTCGAATATACAGACAAAACTCGACATATCGCCCAGCCGTAGCCTATGTGTTATGTTCCCCCTGCAATGTGCTTTGAGTAATGTGCTAATATACTGTCTGACTAGCCCCACTGCTGAGGATGACCCTCTGTCGAGGGGGGGCTTGAAGGGGGTCTCGCCCGGGGTGTGATTCAATGTAGAACCGCCACTGAATGAGAGGCAGTATTTCGATTTCGGTTACACAATGCTCTGCAGTTTCAGACGGATCTACAGTAGCCTACGTGTTTCATCCATCTGCCGATGGTGTCGCCATTTCTCATTTCACCAGTTTTTGTGTGTACGCATGGGTCAGAGTTTCCGTGAAGGACTGCACATTTTCCCGTCAAGTTTGCTTTTTATAAATCCCAATTATTGCGTAGAGAGATTCGTACGTCTTCTTTTGTGCATACGCCAGCTTTATAAATGAGGCCCCAGATTTCAGGTTTAATCCCTAAATTTAAGTAAAAAAATTAATAAATCTATTTTAAAGATATCACATCCAAATCAAATGTTATATTGTCCTGTCAAGACGAACATTTCTTCCTAACACACAGTTCCCCACTCTGGCACTTGCTGCGCATTTTCACGAAATATAGACTCCATCAAGCACGCGCCATTTAATTGACTAAACTTTTTTATTTTTAGAACATTAATTCACATTAGATATCATCATAGTTACATACAACCAAGCATTGGAAATAATATTGGCATTCAGCAACAACTATTAGGCTTAACTAAAAAAAATAGGAATAATTTCAATGTAGCTGAATCTGGCCAGAAGCTACTGTACATTGAGATCCTGAACGTTTGTACATTAACTATTGTTTTGTCAAACACATTTTTTACTTATGTATTTGTTTAAACATCTATTGTGTCATGTATTGAAGAAAAATGTCTACAAGTCAACTATTTCAAAATGTCTACTATCATTTGTCAGAGATCTGTCGATTTTTGGTTGACCAAAGAAAATCTAAATCGGTGAAAGCCTAGTGTCCTATCATCAAAACATTTTGTTGAGTTAAAAGCAAACATATACATTGGACGAAATTAATCATAATACTTAGGCTATCCTTGATTTTTTAACATTTTTTCTGCAATTTTCTCATCCATAGCCAGCTTTTTGAGAGTTTTTTTGACAATTCAGAGCCACCATACAAGGGACTGACAAAATCCAGAATGGATATACACACACACACACGGCTGGCAGAAGCGCTGGGCAGACAGAGTAGCTGTTTACAGATTATATTTTATAACCAAGTAATCCATTAGTAATCGAATTGGTGGCCCAATTACATTAAACACTTTAATCGATCTGAAATTTTGATCTAATTTAAAGGGGAGTTTTATTTTCTAATCTTATTGAGAAAAGATGTGAACATTTAATCAAATTGAAAACCGAAACTGAAAGGATTTTTTTTCCCATTCTGACATACAGTTTGGAGTTCAGGAGATTGTCTTGACCAGGACCACATCCCTAAATGCATTGAAACAACTGCCATGTGATTGGTTTTGTAGATAATTGCATTAATGAGAAATTGACCGGGTGTTCCTAATAATCCTTTAGGTGAGTGTTTAAAGAAAAAGGTGAATGGGTCTTGAACAGGAGCTACTGGTAAGGTAAATAGATAGAACAGGACTAAAGATAAACTAAGGCTAAACACATCAAACCACTAAACAAACACTAGGAACTAGAAACTCTAACTCTGGCCCTGGACACGCTGCCAACGATTGAGATGTCGCCAAGAGGGATATTTAAGGGCTACGCTGCCTGAGAGAGAAGGGGTAAGTAGTTGGCACAATTACATTACACTCTTGGGTTACTCCTGTATGCAGATTGAGACTGTGAAGGTCTTTTAATTAATTATTATTTTCACAATTTTCTCACCTCCCAGTCCTTGTCCATTTCTTTCCCCACTAAATCTGATATGAAAGGTAGCTCCCACAGCCCACCACGACCCCCCCACAACAGATGCGTGGTGGTGAGCAGCGCTCACACACTTCCTCCGACCACAGGTCGCCGAGCCGCCAATTCTTTTCACACTGGTCACCCAACATGTGCTGGATGATTATGCTCACCAACTATACCGCCGTGATTTAATTCACAGGAGTCCAATCTGCACACAAGTCACTGGAGTGTAATGTGGCAAGGTATATAATACCATTTATCTATCCCAAATCCTGTGCAGTGCTATGCCAATTTTAGCTGCCTCATGTTGGAGGTCGAGGCAAAGTCAGAGAATCCATAGTCAGGCTCAAACCACTAATGTGGTGTAGTTTGTCTTGCAAGGCAACGACTTCACCCACTACATTGTGGGGACCCCAGAAGAGCCTGTGACTTTAATCACAGTTGTATAGTTGGCAAATGTGTAAACCTCCCACACATGTACTGACTTAAGCCTTCTATGTTGAATGAGCCATGTGTTAAGAATCAGATGTCTGGTTGACACGTGCTTGGAGGAAGCATGTGATCAATTGTTGATAATCCTGCACCTGCTGAGAGGTTGACATTTATAAAACAGTTAAAAATGTATTGTACATGACAAATTGGTGGGGGAAAAAAGATGTGGAGGACATACTGTGTATTTTTTATGTCCTGTGCAGTAGTAATCATGCCCGTCATTTAGTTTGCCTGTTGCTTATATTACATATTATGCTGGAGTCTTCGTCTTCTGTGTTTCTCTTTTAGGTACTCAATTTCTATGACTCCAGCCTAGTTTTTAATTGCCGCCGTTCAAACTCTGTTATGAGGAAATATCAACACAACACTCTTTTTAAAACTTAACGTATTGGATGTCTTTTTCAGCCTCGTAATCTGAACAAACAAACAGCAAGCCACTGATGGAAAACAGCATTACTTGAGCTGAAAACAACCAGATCATCCGCATACATAAGATGATTTACACACTCATCTCCAACCATACACCCAGTGTTACAAACATTACAAACATTTCTTTGAGGAAGCATGTGATCAATTGTTGATAATTCTGCACCTGCTGAGAGGTTGACATTTATAAAACACTTAAAAACACAAACACATTCATGCAAATTAATTGTAAATTATGTAGCTGTATGTAGTCAATTAAATGTGAGTGCCTTGTTGTTTAATTCTGAGTGGAGTGAATAATCTATTCAAAATAGAGTGGGACCAAATGTCATCTAGTCAGAGTAAAATTTACCCTGCAGGTTTTACTGTGTAGAAATGGTAGTCTCCAGTTTAAGAAAAATATCATATTTTGAATGGAATAATGGCATATTGTTGGATATAATTAGCATTTCAATTATGTTTCAAATGATTTTAATGGACTACTTCACTAACCAGATTGTGCTACCTTCCCCTTTTCATATTGACACACATAAAACATGTTAACCAGATGTTATAAAATATGTTAACCTCATAATATGGTCATATGGTACGCTAAATAAATAATTTAAGTAATACCATATCTCATATTCTGTGTCACATTTTAATGTAGTCTAAGGTAATGACGTGTATAACCTAGGCCAACAAATGTTTATTTTCTGAAGAATAAATAATTTGGTCATTGTTGGAAAACATATGCTTAATTTGTTATCATATGGTCAATGAAGTAAATGTTAAATTATGTGTTATTACAGAAACCAATATGGTCCCGTCATAAGATAGAGATGCAATTAAACGTACAATATGTTGTTTTTGGCCGCTAGGGGTCTCTCAATCAAAACAATAGCAAAAGATGTACTTGGATGACGTCAGGAAGTAGCGTGGGATCATGGGTTTTGTTATCGTCATCAATGACAACCTTCCAATCTAGCGTCTCCGGCAGAAAAAATTTTCACTGACAAAGTAATGTATTGTTAAAAATATTATAACTTTATTCACGTTATGTTTGGCGGTTCCCTGGAACCTAGAGCAACTAGAGCAGTCAAAGGTTATATGACGCCATTGAAGGAAGACAAAATGAAACGTCCTGTGTCTTCGAATTATATTACAAATTTCTGTGAGTTTGAAAGTTGGTGGAAACATTTAGGAGAATGTACACAACTAAGGAATATATATAATATATGTATAGTGATGTTTGCTTTTTTAATGCAAAGTACGTCTTTTGTTATTGTTTTGGAAAACTGCACATTGTAACCAGAGGAGCATCTTTCATATTGTAACTTTAAGCTGTAAAAAGAGTTCATTTAATCATTCAGTGATTCAAAAGATTGGGTTCACTTTAGTGATTTGGAATGCCCATCGCTACATCATTGCATAGGGTGTCAAACACACTACGCTGTAACATCTGCGTTTATATTCTGTATGCCTCATCGTGGGGGCATTTGCTGAGAATCTCCCATGTAATCTTTGGGGGACATGAAAGACAATAAAGATTTTCAACTGCATGAAAAAGTATCTGCCTTGGGTGATGTTAAAGCACTTTCTTAAAGGTGCAATTATGTCAAGATTGCGGTGGCAGTTTTGAAACACAGGTAAAAAAGTGACTAAATGTACACTCATTATGTACAAAAAATATGACTTTTACAAGGAACTGTCAAAATAAATATCATATTTAACATTTTCACTATATTTAACACCAATTAACTTTCTCCCATCATGTTTCTATTGAAAAAATGTATTTTTGCGAGAGTTACTCTTTAATTATTTTATTGCCCTATAGCTATTAATAATTGAAAGCTAATGAATTCAACAACAAACCAACTATGCATTGTCAATGGGCGTTCTATATGAATGATAACGGGCAAATCTATCACGCTTGGACAAATTTACATTAATTTTGTGAACACATCAAGCTATTTTGTTTGCAACTAAGGCTTCCTTATAAAAAAATGTTTACATAGTTTATGTTTTAGCTCTCATTAAATCTAACTTCCTTGTTGAGGAAATGAGGCTTGGCAGATGTCACCTAGGTTATAATTGATGATGTGATGACAACTGGTTGTGCCCACAAAGCAAGATAAGACACTCAACACTTGACACTTGTCATCTGATGAAAGAAAATTCTCATTTCCAGATAACACTAAGAAAGCTTGACACAACATGAAACTTTGCTCGAAGTTTCACCAGGGGCTGTACACAAGAACTCGAGCATTGAGCAAAGATCAATAAATTTTGACTGGCCAAATGGCGGCCACCAGAAACACAAACTGTTGAGGTGTTGTTGTACAAAACCTTTCTTTTTAGTAAACTCTGTGTACAGAAACAATGTTCTCAATGCTTGAGTTCATGTGTACAGTCCCTAGTAATACTTTGAGCGAAGTTTCATATTGTGTCGAGCCTTCTTAGTGTTTTAAAAATGTATTTTGATGCTATCATAGTAGTGCGGCAGATTGTGGTGTTGTGGCGTAGTGGGTGTATAAAAGATGGGAGACCAGCGTGCAGGTAGGAGTGTTTAATACGTTTATTGGACACCAAGAGGAGGTCCAACCTCATGGTTTGAGCCAGAGGTTACTGATGACACCGCCATTGAGTCTTCACTTCAAAATCCGTGGCAGTTTCATGGAAAAGTCAGCAATTGGCGCACAGTGAGACCTTGCTTTTAACTCGATCTCAGCCTTACCCAAACCCCTAACCTAACCTTAACCACTCATAAACCTTGCTGTTTACCATATTTAACTCGTAATGTATTGTTTGTATCCATAATGAAAGTGAGGAAAAAAGGATAAAAAAGCACATTTGCAACACGTCTGCATCGCGCTGGAATAGAAAAGAAAATACATGCAAAGTGTTTGCATGGATTTGAACTCGCAATCTCTGGTATGTGAGTTGCATGTGCCAACCTGCAAAATCTACGCTATTTACACTCTGCTACGTCATCATGGGATCGCGTGAAACTGACACGGATTTTGAAGTTAAGACTCCGTGGACATTTCACGGATTTCTGAGAGATCACATTGTAAAGGTGATATAACAGATGAATTTTTTTCTTCTCATTGGTACAATGATTAAAATGGCTAAATGTGTTAAAAGGGATACAATGGTATGTTGAAAGTGTTGTTTTTGGTACATGGGTGCCGCCATTTTGGATTTCAACAATCTGCTACGTCACTGGGATGGTAAGCTGCTACGTGGCTAGCACGTAGCATTCCATGGGAATTATACGGGTCTACAAGAAGATCCATGTGAAGTTCAACACACAATTAATAATTTGCTCAAACCATTTCACCAAGTTTTGACAGTTTTGAAAACCTAGGAAAATTTAAAGCAGTATTTGCTAAGCTGCTGTTGCTGAAAAGAGGTGTTGTTCTAACCATATGGTCATCACAAACGTAAGCTGTATGTATAATTTTGTTGCTAACATTTATTGGCAATGCTAACATATTCTGTATCCAGCATATTTAGAAATGTGATAATTTTGTTTATTGGCAATGGGGCTAACATTATTCAATTTTCCTGACTGTGTTTCATTCTAATTAATTATCTTTGTTGTCATGTAAATCTACAATTCACAATGCATGTTTGTCCAGATCTTAGTCAAGTTTTTCCACAAGTTAGCTAACTGAAGCTAAGTAGAATCCATAGATTGTATATTACGTAGAATCATAATAGTTTGGTTGCTAAGCTGTAACGCTACCCACCTAAGTTGATCTTATTTGATTCAACAACATAAGTAGAAACAACTAACGTTAGAATTTCAAATGATATCTAGTCAATTTGTTGAAAACAGTGTTGTGTAGATATAATATATTTATTTGCACCTTTTTACATCAAAAGAAGGACAACACACGGAAGATGCAGCATGCCAAACACAGATGCTCCAAGGTAACCGTTCTAATTATTACTTACAAAACCAGTCTTATGATGTTTGTGTGTTCAAAACATGTGTGGCATTATTATGACTGGGTAAAATTTAGCATAGCAGTGTTATCCAAGTATGTTTACCATGATGACTGGGTACTTATCAATTATGTGAGCCATTCACAACAAATTAACAAACTATTCATAGTGTGAATAAAACTATGTAAACTATGTATCTGTATTATCACTTATTGGTCTGATCTCAATCAATTGCATTACCTTTTGTTGGGGAGGCTGTTGAAAGTTATTTGATCAATAGGTATAAATCAGTTGATATACAAAAGATATGACTGAATAGTAAATTGTGTGTTAAAGATGCCTTTTAATTTACTTGTGCTATTTTATGACATAGTGATGGCAGTAGGTGTGAGAAATGCAAATCATTTTAGTTTTAGGCTGCTCTAATTGAAAAGCACTTTTAACAATGCTGGTTAGAGTACAGCTTTCACAATTGTTACAAAATTTCAGTTGTTTGTTTTAGGTTGTACCTTGTAGCCATGCACTTCAATGATAATGCTGAGAGCCCACAATGGAAGACAGCCAAGGGGAAACAAATGTACATGTGTTCCCAAAGTGTCACGTTCCCGTTTTAGATAGGAGTGAGACAGGCGCGAACGTTGCAATAATCCAAAGAACTTTTATTACAAGAAACAAAATACTGCCACGAGGGGCAAAACAGATGGCACACAGATAAGGACACGTAACAGGGAGTACATTGACCGACAGGGGAAACACTAAAACACAGAACATATACACTGACATAACGAGGACTCAACAAGACACATCTGGGGACCTAATTAACAATGACGTAACCTCAATGATGTAACCACAAAGCAAAGCATGAACCAGACACAAGAGGGAGCCATAACACAACACTTGGATACACTGAAACACACAGGGCAGGAACTATGAAGGACACATGAGGGAATAACCAGACTAACAAAACCCCCATGTACAACACTGAATACAACAAGGGAGACATATACACAAGAGACATAAACAACAAAGGAAGTCCATCAAAAGGCTCTGTCTCGCAGCCCTCCCTGGGCTGGATGTGACAGAAGCCCCCTCCAAAAGCCCACAACACCAGAGTGGGCTAAACAGGAGGGACCGGGGAAAAAAGGGCAGAGGGCGGCCCGGTGTCATGAGGGACAGAGAGGGGCCCTGGGTCAGGAGGGACAGAGAGGGGCCCGAGGTCAGGAGGAACAGAGAGGGGCCCGGGGTCAGGAGGGGCAGGGAATGTCACTGGGACAAGGGCAGGGAATGTCACTGGGACAAGGGCAGGGAATGTCACTGGGACAAGGGCAGGGAATGTCACTGGGACAAGGGCAGGTAATGTCACTGGGACAAGGGCAGGGAATGTCACTGGGACAAGGGCAGGGAATGTCACTGGGACAGTGGCAGGAGATCATAGCGGCAGAAACCAGGCCGACGGAGGCACACCAGGGCAAAGCAGACGAGCAGACCAACCAGGCGGAGGGAACTCCGGCGGACCAGATGGCGGAGGCAACAGCCGCGGACCAGAAGGCGGAGGCTCGGCAGGGCAAAGCAGACAAACAGACCAGGCCAGTGGATGGAGCCTCGGCGGGCTGGAGAGCGGAGGAAGCAGCACGGGACCGGAGGGACGAAGTAGGAGCGACGGGCCGGACGACTGAGTCCGGGCAGGCGGAGGTCCCGCCGGGCCTGGCAGGAGCGAAGGACAAGGCGGAGGCCAGGCAGGCGGCACCAGCGGCAGGGTCCGGGCCGAAAAAGGCGGAGTCAATGGCCCCGTGGGAGGAGGCCAGGCCGGAGGGGGCTTGGTGGGCCGAGGTAAAGGCAGACCAGGCACCGGAACCACAGCAGACACAGGAACCTGGAAGAACACAGCACAGACAGACACAGACAAACAGACAGACACAGAGAGGGGCACAGAGACCGAGGCAGGCACAGGCCCGGGGACAAGCACCGGAACGGGGATCAGGGCAGGAACTGGCATGGGGACAGGGGTAGACACTGGCACGGGGACAGGAGCAGACAATGGCACTGGGACAATTAAAGGCTCAGGCTTGGAAGTCCGAGCAGGCTCTGGGACAAGGGCAGGCTCAGTGACGGGGAAAGGCCCAGTGACGGGGAAAGGCTCAGTGACCGGGAAAGGCTCAGTGACGGGGAAAGGCTCAGTGACCGGGAAAGGCTCAGTGACGGGGAAAGGCTCAGTGACCGGGAAAGGCTCAGTGACGGGGAAAGGCTCAGTGACCGGGAAAGGCTCAGTGACGGGGAAAGGCTCAGTGACCGGGAAAGGCTCAGTGAC